>JANIJI010000007.1:11617500-11855000 GCA_024500535.1 Leptonema lineaticorne
CAATATTTCCAATCGAGATATTAGTGTTCTGATCGAATAAATTAACGGCTAAAGTGTTTTTCGTATAATATTGTATATTATTTACGTGCTATTCATCAAATAGAGTGCATTGATATGAATAGAACTGTTTTAAATATATTAAAAAAATATTTTACTTAAGTATAATTGATATTTAAAATAATAATATGATATGTATTTTAGATTTCGAATAGAGAACTAATAAAATATAATATAAAATTTTAATAGGTTGACAGTTGATCTTTTTAATCAATATGTAAAGTGAATTTGTTTATAAAATGTAAATTCTTCATTTTTTCTTCCAAATCAATCATGTCAAAACGATGTCCCCGCATTGTTTTTGAGTTTGTTGAATAGTCAAAAGTCGTACGGTGCCAAATCAGGCGAATACGATGGTTGCGAAGCAATATAAGTTGATTTTTTGGCAAAAAAATTGTGTATTATCGTGATAAAGGAACCAAGAGTTTTAAATACACGTGTAATTTGGACGCTTGGCAAATGTCATAGACAATCCTACCAATATATGAAAAAAATACAATTTATCTATCTTCGTTATGCCCGAGAGTTTTAAATAACAATTTCATCTTACTTTTTAATCATAGCAGTATAAAGATCTATCATATATTGAATTAAATATATCAAATATGTAACAATAAAATTTAATAAATATCTTATAGTTAACGATTTCTTATAATAAAAATATAATTTTGACATTAAATATTTTTAAGAACATAATTATATGTGACTAAAGAATTTCAATGTATAAAGAAAATTTGTAGACCGAATAAATTTAGAATTTTTGTGAAATTGCAAATGAAATTAAGCATTATATTATGACATAAAGTGTGAAACAATCTATTATATAAATTTAAATTGACATAGATAGCAATAATAGTGATTTTCAATAATGAAAATTTTCTTAGAAGTGGAAAACATTTCACGAGCCGCCGCTGGAGTGAAAAGAAAAAAAATATGAAACGTTTCCGCGGTAAAGAGAAGAAAAATGGTTGTTTGTAAAACACGTCGGATTATTAAGTCGGAAAAGCACGTATGACTTTTCCGCGATGAAAAGAAAAACACGATCGACGAGTTGAGATTCTGTCACGCGAATCTCGCATCAATTACGATTTTCAGTGTTAACCGACTTTCGTACATTGCTTATCTGAAGCGAAAGAAATTCGATCGCACTACACTCTTTTCCTTTTCTTTTTTTCTTTCTTCTTCTTCTTCTTCTTTTCCACACAAAACGTCGGAGCGGCTTTTCCATTTTCTTTTTCGTTTCACCCCTACTTTTTTTTGTTTTTCGCTGCCGATATAAAAGCATTAACAGTAATGAGGCGCGTCGAGTCAATATGGGAATTGTTATGTAAAAATATTCGAAATTTATGTACACATAAAAAAATTGTAAGAAAGAATCGTATACTTATTTATTATATCGGTGTATAATAATAATATTTTACAAATAAATATTAACAAATATATAAGCGATAAAATCTCTATTGCTCGGTGACTATAATACGATTCATATTAAAGTATGGAACTTTATAAAACTTTAATAATATTTTCAATCATCTGTAAATAAATAAAACACAATATGATAATTTTTTGAACACGAATTCCAATGTCGTTTTTGAAATCACAATTTAAAGTGAAAAAATCGTTATAACTGAAAATCATGGAATTTCAGAAACGTTTGCAGTATTCAATTTTTAAAGTCGAGCCACAACAGATAATGAATAACTTTCCCTAAATACCTAGATTGATTTTCCATCAAGACGGTTCATAAAAAATGCTGTGATCTCAGGATGGCTATTAGCAAATAATTTATCTGGTCATTATGTAATTCCATACATGACCTATCCTAATTAGCCGGATATTTTGAACGATCTCTCCGGTATTAATCTTGAATGAAAGATCGTTTTCATCACAAAAAATTGCAAACAGATCGATTGAAAGGAAAAATAATTGTCTTACTTTGATATTTCGACATCAGGAATGCGTGTTTTGTAGTAAAATTCAAACGAAAACGCGATTGATTTTGATATTTTTACGTTTTTGCAAACTAATGCAAACGACAGTTTTTTTTGCAAATTCACACAAAAAATTCCCGTTTTCGTTTCGAGATCGCGATTTTTGATGCAAGAAATCCCCACAACTTTGCTGAACGAACTCGAATTTAGAAATGATTTTCAGCATATCATTTCTTTCGCCCATGTATATTTTGTTATGAATTTTCTGAAAATGAGCCAAACATTTTATTTATTTATTTTTTTTATAATATTGCAATTTAGCATATATTCGTTTATGATGTATCGCTATTAAGATATGACATATAATATATGTTTTTATTTTTCGTTTAGCGTTTTTTGAATACTTGGGTTACTATTTTTTGAAAATATGAAAAACCAAATAAAATAAATTTTAACAAAGATAATAAATGAAAAAAAAATATATTATTTGACAATACTATTTATACAAAATTTATTACAATATAATCTCGTGATGTTGCTATTTATTATTTGTTATTATTTATTATTTCGTTATAAATATATCTTTATAACTTTTCTGATTGCCTATTATTATATATTATTAATATATTACTTGTGTGAAAATGTTATCGATATTTATGTCCCTAAAGTTCGTATTTTACTTCCGCAATGATAAAAATTTACTTGATTATCGAGGGTTCACTTTATAAATGGGAAAGTTAGTTTTAATATAATTATACATATATAAATTTTATCGCTTAATTACAATCAATAAACAATTTTAAATATTTATAATAATCGGAAATTATCTTTAACACTATTTGATTATTTATTAAAAATCTTGTATCTTTGTATGTTTCAATCATTTAAACTAATTTCTAATAAACATGTATATATTTAAATTAAATATATTTTTTTTTAAATTTATATAGAAATAAATTTTATTTTCGCAAACACTTAAAAGCAGATTGTTCGCGATTTTTCATTTCAATTTATTTTCATTTTAATTTTATTTTTATTCTTTTCGACATCTTCTTCCGTTTCCACTATTTTTTTTTTTGAGCTTTCAATGCAAGAAAGCAATTTATATCACAAAAGAAACGGAAGCGGTTAATAAAAAATAAAATTTCAGAGTTTATAAATGAAGTAGTAATTGAGAAAAACAAGACAGTCTTGTTTTGTTTTTGCACTAATAATAGCGGATTGAAACGAATGATTTTTATCGTTTTGATTGCGCTATTAATAAATAAAAATATTTATTTTATCGATTTTAGATTCATTTGCGAGACGTTTTAATCATTTCTAAAAATGCAACATAATAATTTTTGAACATATTTTTTATATATAAAGATTTTAATTTTTTTTCTATATATGAAAATATTAATCGATATACTAAATTAAATATTTTTTTTATAATAATATTATTTCATTACAATTTAATATTGAGAACGAAAAAAAAATATAATAATAAATGAGAAAAATTATAGAAGGAAAGATTGCGAAATTATTAAATTTTTGATATTTCGCCGTGCACAAGACACTTTTTTATTTATTCATAATTTTTGGCGAAAAATTCAACGTACAAAAAAAATGGACGCATTCAACCATGACGAAGTTATTAAAAAGAAAAACAGTTTTGTTTCTTGTTTACGCCGTCGGCGACGTTATTAATTTAACAATTTATTTGCGAAATTTACGTATTTTATATATGTAACGTTAAAATGTGTATGTATGTATGTATATATCGTTACGTTTATAACTTTGCAGAAACAAGTTACAATTTTTCAAAAGATCAGACGACGCTTTAAAATATGTCAAAAGCAAAATTTCAATTTATATTTTTTTTTCATATATATTATAATAATTATATAATATATGAATTAGAAAAAAATAATTATCTTTTGAAAATTCTGTTTTATTTATAAATTTTCACAAATACGTGTTTTTATTATATATATATTAATGTGATCAAAAAGTAAGGTGAGTTTTATTATAAGTTGATTGTGCTATAATGTATTAGTTTCGTTTATTAGACGTTAGCCAGATTGTCAATTATCTGCACTTTAATAATTGACAAGCGTTTATCTGTTTGTGAGAATCTGTAATGATTGTCGTTGGCAATATAGACAACAATCATCTGCTTAACCGACTGCGGTTCGCAGTTAACGCGTTCGGTTAAAGTTTAACCGCTAACCCTTTGTGTCTCAATTGTGACACTGCGGCAAACACGAAACGTCTTTCTGATTTACAATTAAGATCAATTAAAAAAAAAACGATTTATACAAAATCAAACTTTGTATATTGTATTTATTAAATATGTAATTAATGAAAAAAATATTTTTTAAAAACGAATAAAAATTTAATGTTAGCCATTTTACATGACAAAGTAATTAAATTTACTCTCAAATTTTAAAATTATTATTCCTTAGTATTTTCAATGAATAAGTTTTATAAATTTATATTAACATTTAATTATATTCAGCTTAAATACGAGACAAAGTGGGCTCAATTTCTTATCTCAATGACGCATTATAAAAACGACGAATATATTATATGATATTAAGAAACATCCTATTTTAAAAATGCAAGAAACATACACATTTTTTATACACTCTGTACGTACGATATGACGCTTTATCACGAAAAAGTTCTCAAGAGGGGGGATGAAAAATTTAAATTCTTTGAAAATTTTGAAGTACTTTTCTTGCGAAACGTTTAATAGTGCACTTGCTAAAACTTGCTGCAATATCTGGATACTTATTTTCAAAATTTTTCTTTTTTTTATTTATTTTTAATATTATTTTATATTATGAATTTTTTAACTATATATAGTATAAGTTATAATAAACAATTAATCCTGTATTGTTCACTATTACAAATTTATTCTCGATTGTCAGATAGATGTGCTTTGCGGTATTGCGAAACGTTTCGTACTCGCAATTATTTCAAATATGTCCCTCAGGATGTAACGTTTTGGATAGGGGATGTTCTTGGGAAGAATCAATTTTCTCTGGCTCGGTTTTCCGGGTTTGTCCAAAACTACCCTCAAGCTGCCCACCGCACAATAATAATTAACTCGCTCAATTTAATCCTGAAATGCACATGCGACATTTTTATTTTCATTTTAAAATAACACTGTGATCAAAAAATAAGATGAATTTGTTTACAAAATGTTAATTCTTTATTTATTCTTCCAAATCAATTTTATCCCCTTCAAAGTAATTCTTTAGCCATAGTTTTTTCCAGTTGAAATAGTCTTTTTCCGATATAGCCTTCAAGATCTTCTTCAATTCAGTTTTATCTACTCAATTGTATCAAAACGGTGTCCCTGCATTGGCCTTTTGAGTTTGCTGAATAGCCAAAAGTTGCACGGAGTCAAATCAGGCAAATACGGTGGTTGCTGAACGATATGAGTCGAGTCGAGTATGACATGGTGCATTATCGTAATGAAGGAATCAAGAGTTGTAAAAACGCGTTTAACTCGGAGATAATAAAACCTTTTGACAAACAGACGCTTGGCAAATATTATAGATAATCCTACTAACCTAGAAAAAAAAAATACAATTTATCCGCCTTCCTAATGCCCGGACGTTTTAAATAATAATTTCATCTTACTTTTTCATCACAATAGTATAAGCCAATTGTATAATTGTGTTACCGTTTTGAATTATCATTGCAATTAAAATTTTAGTCTAACAATGTATGAATTATATAAATTATATAATATAATATTTAAACTTTCATATAAATATTTCATATTTCAGAATAGTTAAATGGCGAATTGAGTACGTTTGCCCTTTTACTATAATATCAAAGTAATGAAAATTTAGATATTGAACGACATAAATACTAAACACTTGTATCGGTCGACTTCTTAACGCCTCATATATATATATATATATATATATATATATATATATATATATATATATATATATATATATACTTTTATCTCATTTCATACGAAAGTTTGCCCGTCTGTCTGTCTGTCTGTCACGTAGCAGATCGTAGACGATGTACGGCTGACAGTAATGACTGTTCGCAGCCTAACGATCTCTATTTTTTTTTCTGTACAAGATATTGCCCGAAGCGCACATTATAGGTGTGTATGGGTCACTTTTTACAGATACATACCGACCGAAAGCAAAGAAAATCCATCAATCTAGCCGTGACGAAAAATCCGTAAACCATCTTGTCAAATCTTGACCGCGTTCTCTATTTTTTTTTTCTATATTCACATCTTTTTATATTTCTGTAAATAAATATATTTATATATAATAAATATTCGATATTTATATTATTATTTCTTGTGTCGATATATATTATATATTAATTCTTGCATTACAGACGTCGGTTTCAAATCGATGTTTGACCGAATAATAACCGTTTTATTCGTTATATTTCAAATATTGAAATCGCTTGTATAAATTTTAAATTTTCATTCGCGACATTTTGTTTAGTAATATTTCATCCGTTACACATTTTGACACTGATTTATACGTCAATATGCGTTTGATACGTATCGTGAATTATTGATGTGTGATATTGATACTGATAGAATATGACATGAATAAATTACACATTGATTTAGTATAATATAAATCGGATGAATTCGGATCGCTACGATTTTTTTTATTATTTTTTTTTTAAGATTTTATACAGTACTAAAATACACGATTTAATCGAATTAAATTTTTGTCGAAATTTTTCGAAAAAAAAAATTGTTTATATTATAATATATATTAAAAAAAAATCCATCATTAAAAGATGACAAGATTAACACTTTGAATGCCAAGGCACATTATATTATTAAAACTCCAATTCTAGTGTATAATAATAAAAAAAAGTATAAAAATGTATTACGAATTATCTCATAGTTGGCTTAATAATTTATATTTTTTGTTTGTTTTCTAATAAATTTTCTGTTCATCCAAATCAGCATTGATTTTTTATTCTTTTCTCAAAAGCCATCTATTGATTTTTAACACTGATATATATCGAATTTAATCGTTGCTACACAAAAATGCCAAGTAAACACAGTACGAGATAACTCGCAGTTGGCGTACAGGAAAAGAACGCATAGTACGAATTATCTCGTGATTGGCAGTCAACGTATTAATAGTCAGATAAATTCACATTTTATTACAATATAATAATATTTTTTTTTTATATTGATGTAATACAATCGAGTGATAATTAATCTATGATAATTAAAGTTCTAAATTATTATTCTTAATAATAATCATTACATTTGACGAGCTTTCATTGTTAATATAATGTAAGATAAATTAATATATATATATATATATATATATATATATATATATATATATATATTAAAATTAAATTTGAAATATTTACAGCACTCTGTATATATAATAGCCAAATTCACAATGTGTACGATAATTAGATTTGGTCTTTTCCGTGTGTCGCATTGCGTACACTTTCAGCAACGGTAACATAGCACTTACAAGGGCCAATCTCGGTCCATTTTGGACCCATAAATTACCGACTAAATATGTTATTGGGGATGAACAAAGCCCCACACGAAAACCGCCGCTCGTCAACGCGATACTAGTACATTTTTGCACTAGGTTCGTTGCAATTTGACTGCGGGCATGTGTATAAATCACGATTTGGAAGGAACGGACCCTACAACGCCCCTCACATAAATATTAATTCTCGCCGAATGCAACCCCAACCGCCCCCTACCCCTCGATACTCATTTTTTCTATTGTATTGCGTTTGAGGATTTCGTTGGATTTATTCGTGTCTACATACATATATATTTATATTTATTTATTTATTTTGCGTTGCTTTTGTTCCATATTATTTTTCGTTTGGTCCATTTTTATTTTGCATCCGAGCGCTCCGCCTGTGAAAAATGACCGAACGCCGTAAATTGAATTGGCGCTCGCTCGATCGCTTTACAATTTGTTCGACGACAGCGATGCTCAAACTTTTCATTATATACATCACAAATAAATGATTAATACGACGGTTCTCATCGATCAATTTCTTATACTAAAAATATAATTCGTAAATACTTATATATATATAAATTAAAATCTAATATATGATTTGATCAAAAATGTTAGATTTTTGATCATGATTTATGTTTTCGATTAACCATTTAATGCTTTTAGACGAGCGTTGCTCGCGCTCGCCGGGCTTCCCCGATCGCACGAACCCGAGCCCCACTCGCATGTTTCAACATGTTTGTTGTTGATAATGATACATGAACGATCTATACTCGTTGGAAGTTGGAAATAATTTTTTTTTTTAATAAAATGTACATTTGAAATATAAAATAAAGAATCTAATGTTCATTGTTACATTTTGTGAAAAAAACGGTGATTAATTCAATTTTAAAATTTTGTTTTTTATTTTTCAAAGACGTGTTTAATTAATGAAATCATAATTTTTTTTTAATATTTAGTAATCTCTAAATTATATTTATATTTAAAATGATATTATTTGAATATAGTATAATTAAATTGATATTTTTCTTGAATAATAAATATTTATTTATTTAATTTAAAATATATTCATATATATGTATATATATATATATATATATATATATATATATATATATATATATATATATATATATACTAAAAAAAATGATTCGTCATCATTGACGATCGTTGAAATATTTTCAATTTTCGCATTATTCAGCGTCATTCGCGCTAAAGTTATATATATATATATATTTTTTTTAATAAAGAAAAAAAACAAATTCAACAATAGAGCGTCGTTTCGTCAAACGAATTCAAAAGCTGAATAAAGCCGCACAGAGTTAACTGTTGAAAATTGCAGCGGAAACTATCTCTTGGCTGCCGAAGAGGAACAGGTTCAGAACAGGGAAAACTCGCTCGAAGTAACCTCGTTAACGTGTAACCTCAGTGTCTCGTAAAGTTAGCCATGTCTTCTTGGGGGTCTTGCGTCTCGGATAATTCCCCGGTAAAATCCGGAAGACACAATAAAACCACCCGCCCTCACCTCTTACAACATTCCCTTATAGTGAAATATATATATACATATATATGTATATAAGAGAAAAAAAAGAATGGCGGTTAGAAGATGAGGTAGACGCGAGACGAAATTACAAAGGAAACACGGACTCGCACGCTTCGTTCCCGTTTTATTGCGGTTGCCCAATAAAATAAATAAAAGGGTCCCAGGGTTTACCGCCGATGTCGTAAAATGCGCGGTACCGGCCGAAACCCGAAAGACACGAGTGATAGAAGAATTAACTTTCTTTCTTCATCGACGTATCCGGTGTGGAGCCTTCGAATTCGCGTTTTCTTTCCACCTTTATTATCATTATTTAGAATTTGACCGTTCTTTTTTATACATATTCGTTTTAAAATTATAAAATATAATATTACATTATATTTAAAACATTTTTACGTATTCAAATTTGAAATAACATAAGAATTTTTCAATTTCCCATATATATCCGATGTGAGTCTAGTTTAATTTCGCATTTCTGGCACGCGAAACTAGACGACGATCGTTCTGTTTTTTTTTTCCCTCGAAAACGACACTTTTCTTTTTTCGGTTTTCTTTCGGTCGGAATAGTTTCGGAGTCTTTTGCGAAAATAGTTTATTTTAATATCGCCCACGAGAGCCATTAGATGAGATTTTGAATGGAAAATTTCCAACGATTATTCGAAATGTTCCGAAACGGATATTATCGATACTTAAGTCGACTACATGTGCAGTATTTTGAAAGTGTTTGTTTGAAATTATAAGCCGTTATCTTTGTTATAAAGAAAGTTTTAATACCATTAGCATACAGGAAACGACCACTTTTACAAGATTCTAGATTTATAAAGATAGAATATATTTAGTTGTAAAAACTATTTTGTCGTTAACTTTTTTTTCTCATAATTATTTCATCGAAAAATATACTATTTTTTTTCCATTTATATATTATATATACATATTTACTTAAATACATCAGCATTATCAATGTGAAAGGATAACATAACTAATCTCTTTTTCATACTCTGTGCTTTCAGATTAACGCTTTTAATTCGTCGTCGTTGCAGAAAGCTTACAGAAAACTAGACGTCTTTTCAACTAGAAAAATCAAGATATAACTAAATAATTCAACGCTGAAACACATTAAATAAGTACACATACATAATATTTAAAAATAATTAATATTAAAATAATAATAATAATAATTTTGTTAGTAAATGAATATCAGTTTGCTTTTATATGTCATCTGAGATGATTTTTGACAATTATTTAAAAAAATAATTTATTTATTAATAATGATAAGAAACTTATCATATAACACTGTGATAAAAAAATAAGGTGATTTTTTTTGTAAAATATAAATTCTTTATTTATTCTTCCAAATCAATTTCATTCCCTTTAAAGTAATACCCGTCCGATAAAACAAATTAAAAGCGTTTCAAAATAGTTGGAATAATATTTTTCCGGTATAGCCTTCGAGAACTTCTTCAATTCGAATTTTATCTACTCAATCGTGTCAAAACAGCGTCTCCGCGTTTGCCTTTTGAGTTAGCTGAATAGCCAAAAGTCGCACGGAGCCAAATGAGGCGAATACGGCGGTTAAGGAACGATATGAGTCGAGTTGAGTATGACATGGTGCATTATCGTGATAAAGGAACCAAGAAATAATTAAACCTTTTGACAAACAGTCGCTTGGCAAATATTATAGACGGTCCTACAAACCTAAGAAAAGAAAAATACAATTTATCTGCTTTCCTAATGCACGCGAGTTTTAAATGACAATTTCACCTTACTTTTTGATCACAATAGTACACGAATAGAAAGTATTATTATTATTGCAAGTGTATAAATATTTTAAAGACACCTCATATTTTTGGGCGTATGTTGCGTGTCGGGGCCACGTTTACCACGAATGCCGGCCCTGAACCGCATCGTTGTACCATAAATCATAATTTGCTTATCTGGCTCGCGGCACCGTGAAAATTGATTATTTTAAACGTTTTACGGAAGACTTATACGTGATGCGTGCTCATTTTGAGACTCTATTATATTATATTATATTATATTATATATATATATATATATATATATATATATATATATATATATATATACTACAGTAAATGTGTGTATGTACTAACTTCTACGAATTTTTGCTGATGGCGTACAATTTAAGCAGTTAAGCTAAACTCGACATTTTCCTTAATCGAAATATTAAGTAAGTAATACGTAAATATAATATAATATAATAACGATTAAGTATGCACAGTTAAAATTTGTTCTATAATATTAACGTGTTCAATGTTAATAATGATATATATATATATATATATATATATATATATATATATATATATATATATATATATATATTCTTATTAACATAATTATAATATTTTCATAATTTTAAACATAATTTCAAAATACTAACATATTAGATATAGTATTAAGATTTTTTTTATTATTTTCTGAATTAATTTTTTTATATATAAAATTAATAGAAAGTTAAAATTTTGCGAAATGTAAAAAAAACATTATATAGTAATTAAAAATAAATATTTAGAATTTATTAATATAATTATATTATTTTACGCGAATATGTATTTAAAAATTGCGAGTAATTTAATGATTAAAAAATATATTTTCATATATACATATATCTTTTGTAGACAAATTTAATTAATGTACATTGTATATTAAAACTATAAAAATCAGTATTCTGCTATCAGAATACTGATACTGATTCACATAGATCTATATCTATGTGAATGCAATCGAAATAAACTATAAATTGATATGAATTCAATTATAATTTTAATAAAATATATGGAAAAAAATGTAATTTTATTTCTTATCCATAAGTTTCATATAATATTCGTTTTAAAAAATATTTTAATTAATTCTATATATTATATTTTCATTGTAATAATTTAATACTATAATAAAAGATAATTTAAATAATATAAAAAAAAATTAAGATTTTATATTCAGCGACACGGTCGCGTGCATTCAAAAGACTTTGTGCAAATATTTAATTGTAGTTAATTAAAAAAGGGGGGTTGAAATAAAAAAAAGCGAATAAATTCATTTATGCATCGCTGCGTTTTCAGTGGTTCCGTAGTAGAACCGGTGCGGGTCTACGCCGTAGCATTTCATGTTTGTTCTCTATTACAGCGATTCTCAACTTGTCAATTTAAAATTTTCCCAATATATTTTATCTAGAATATATTGGGAAAAATTTATAAATCAATCGCTAAACAATTTAATTATTATATATGTTTTAAAAAAATCTTTAATTTTTTCTCATACAAAAAATAATACGAATTTTTCTAATAAAATTACGTAAATAATTTGACGATTATATTTATCGAATAATTTATATATATATATATATATATATATATATATATATATATATATATACCATATATATATATATATATATATATATATATATATATACCATATATATATATATATATATATATATATATATATATATACCATATATATATATATATATATATATATATATATATATATATATATATATTAAAATTGATTTTTACCGTTTGGAAAGATTTTATTTGTCGTCGGTGTAAACTCGAAATAAACGGGCTTTGAATTGTACGCTATTGAAATACAATTACGACCGGATATCCGTCGGATGCGGTCTACGAAAGGACTAGAATTTAATATGGCCGCCATCCCCGATTGCAAATGGCGACGCCTTTGACGGTTTCGCCAAATCTGACGAATAAAGCGTATCAAATTGAGCGTGCATTGGCTTACAACTAAATCCAATTTTTTTGTGACGCCTCCGAATAAGACTCGATTTTTGAATAAAATAAATATATTAAATATAAATATGTATTATTATTATGATAAATTTGATTTAAAGAATATATATAAATAATTAAAAATTTCTGACGTTTTTAATTGCATATTATTTTTCAAACTTTTTTTTTGCATAATTTCAATACAAAAAAGTGTTATATCGCTATATTCAAATAAACCAGAGGTGACCAAACTGCGGCTCGTAAGCTACATACGGCTCTAAGATTATTTGTGGCTCTCGATAAATGTATCCGAGTAAAAGAATTACTAAATAGTACTATCAACAATTATTCAACAAATTTTAAAGAATTATCAAATAAAAGTAAAATAAATGTGTTTAATTTTTTAATATTTAAATTCAATACACATATTTTATAATTTTTTTTATATGTTTTCAATTAATTTCTGTAAAAAAATTATACCTTTTTAATATGTATTTAATTGTAACTTGCGAAAAATTTAAAATTTTGGAAAATTACTTGGACTATTAATGATCTTGATCAACCTTGTTATGTACACAAAAATCGTTATGTTTAACACATTTTAAATATTTTCACATTTTTTGAATTCATTTTCAAAATAAAATATCGCATAAATAAGATTGCATAATTACCATATATTTTATTAATTAATATTGATTTAATCGTATGTATTTTTTATACAAAGACGTGTTTATAATTAATATCAAATATTACGTGTTAATTAAATATTTCTTTATAATATTTTTTATTTCACATAAATTTTCAATTAATGCAAATTCGAATGCATCGTATATATTATAAAAAACGACGACAAAATTATTTTCAAGAAAATCAATATTTCACACGGAGCCGATAAACGGCAAAAACGTCGCCATGATGGATGTTGAAATTAATTATGTCGGAAACTTTACACCACACATTATGTACAATAATATTTTTACTAAGCGAAGTTTACAAATCCTCACCGGTCAGTGTGTGTGTGTGTGTTTGCAAACTTTGTAATTTAACCGATCGCGGTGTTATTAGGTTATTTTACAAATAATAATTAACCGAAAACGTCAATTAATTAATAGAGAGGACCGAAACGAAAACGTTATCTAGCCAAAAAAGGGGTGGGCACAAGTTATTTTCGTGAAAACCGAAAGAGAGACATTTCGGACGTGAAAGGAAACCCTGCGGGGGGGAGGGGGGAGGCGAGAATAGGTTTTTGAGGGTCGAATCCCCGGATGAGGATCTTCGGGGATTTCTGCGAATGGCTAAAATTTCCAACTATTGAAACAGGTAATAGAGTATTTGCCCCTAGATAAATCAATTCGCGGCCGGGACGTAGCCATATTAGCGGTTTCTTCCGCTAGACTGGTTATTCTATTACAATTCGATAAGTCCGATCCCGTGGAATGAGGGTACGTTCACTTGTGCCCCTTTTACATTGCGAATATATTCCGTTTTCTATTATTATTATTATTATTATTTAATTAATTAAAATATTTAACTTTTTTTCATCGAAATTAGTCTGCATTTCGATTGCTTTATCGACCACGTCGAATGAATTGAACCGGCTTATTAAAATTTGACAATTCGATTTATTATTATTTTTATTCTCTCTCTCTCTCTCTCTCTCTCTCTCTCTTTCATATTGGCATTATTATTACTGAAATTGGAAATGACAATCGTTTTGTTCATTTGAAAATAGACGTATTCGGTTAACCGAGGATGTGTTTGTGCCTTATCGGCCAAAAGCAGACGGGTAACTTTCTCCAAGTATAAATCCGCGAATTTAAGGGTTTTCTTATCCTTTGGAATTGTGATATTCTCTCTCCCTTTTGCCACTCTTTCCACTGCTTTCTTTTCTATCTATCAATTTGTTTTCTATTCTTCGGTTTTTTTTTGTATCGAATATATTTTATATATATATTTTATGTTATAAACGTTTTAAAAAATCATACTGAAATTGAATAAGAAAATAGACAAATTTTCCATCTTTGATCCAAATATGACATCACATTATGAAACGATAATAATTTAAAAAAATATTATTTAATTTATTATTTTTATTTTATATACTACTGCGATTAATTAGGAAGAACGATAAATTATATTTTTTCCTAGGTTGGTAGGACTGTCTATAATATTTACCAAAAGTCTGTTAGTCAAAAGGTTTAATTATCTTAAGAGTCACGCGTGTTTTTATAACTCTTGATTCCTTCATCACAATAATGCACCATATCATACTGCATTGGTCATTTGCAATTTTTTGCCAAAAACTTGACTCATATCGTTCCGCAACCACCGTATTCGCCTAATTTGTCTCCGTTCGACTTCTGGCTATTCAGCAAACTCAAAAGGTCGTTTTATCGGTCGAGGATTACTATGAAGGGGATGAAATTGATTTGGAAGAATAAATAAAGAATTTAAATTTTACAAACAAAATCATCTCACTTTTTGATCACAGTGTTATATTAGAAAATCTAATTCTGATTTTTGAAACTTGATTTGAAAACTTGTATATATTTGAAAAAAAATCGTCGACAAGCTGAATATATATTGTATTATATATTTATAATATTTATTGTTTTATTTATCTTTTCGGCTTGTCGATTTCGACACGAACAGACATCTCGACATGGCTCAAATTCGACACGTTGACTGTGAAAACGAAAACTTGACAGCTTTCACTCGCTCGAAAGGAAAACTCTTTTCAAATAATATCGTTTGTTATTTTTTTTTTATTTAAGTCGTTTTATAATTATTTTTTTCCAATAAAATTAATTATAAAATTATATTAAACGTTAAACTGATTTGTGTCTTACTAGAAATATTTCTTTATTTGTCGCATTAATTATTTTTATCATATATGATATAAATGTGAAAACAAATTTTATTCACCGTCCGATTTAAAGCATCATTTGCTAATAATAAATAGCAATTTAGATTAATAAAATATGAATATAAATTTTAATGTGCGATAAAATTTTAATTTACAAAATGGATTTTTCTATTTTTGCACGCGAATAAATTAGATTTTCTTTTTGCAATTAATATTTATATACCAGAAAATATTTCGTTTCGCTTTATTATCATTTCACCGACGATGATAAGTCGAAATACGGATTGTATATAAATATATTACGCTTTTGGCATAAAACATTTATTTTTTTCCATGACGATAACATCGACTTTGACCGCAAAAATAAAAGCGGAATTATTTTTTCGACATGTTGATAACGGAAAATATTTCTCAGTGATAAGACTGTTAGATAAATGTCAGCACAAATTTTTCCTCGTAAATACGGGTTTAATCAAAGTATTTTTTTATATTTTACGTAACTATATCGATTTATAATATATATATATATATATATATATATATATATATATATATATATATATATATATGTGTGTGTGTGTGTGTGTGTGTGTGTGTTTTCGCATAATCGTTTATAAATAATATTATTTTTTTTATCTTTAACCTGCCACACAAAATATTTCTTGCGTTGCACTTTGATTTTCACAAAAACTGAAATATTTTTTAGATTTCTTACAAATAATAAAAAAAAAAAAATTATCAGTGATTCGAATATGTATTGTATTTACACGTTGACTGTCAAATACGAGATAACTCGTAGATTGCATTCTTTTTTGTGACGCCAACTACGAGTTATCTCGTTCTGCGATCACTTGACATTTTTGTGCAATTATGATTAAATTCGGATGATATCAGTACCAAAATCGAAAGATGTTTTCTTAAAAAATAATAAAAAATCAATATTGGTTTGTATGAACAGAAAATTTATGAAAAAATGAACAAAAATATAATTATAAAAATTTATTTAAATTCAAGAAATTGTGTAATTAAATCAAATTATTGGTTTAATGTCAGATTTTTGAAAATAGCCGTGACAGTCAACGTGTTAATAAGAATTGTCTTAAAACGTAAAATTAAAATGCTGTAAAATGATTCGTGTTAACACACGGACCTTGTATAGTAGACATACAATAAGCCGAATTATTTCGTCTATGGCAGACTAAAGGTTAACATTGTTATGTTGAAAACGGTACAGAATTTTCTTGCTCGTATTATCATCATAATCATTGGATAAAATGTGAAAATTAATATTTATTTTAATTTGTAACAAAACACGTTCAGAAGCATGCGGTAGTCAAAAGGGAACGTCGTCCAACTTCTGTAAAGCCGAGAACGGAATTAAGCGGTCGCATTTTGTAAATTTCTCGTCGTTTCCGTTTAATTTTTGTCGTGATGTGGCGTCGGCTTTATATACCGATGCGAAGCGGCAACAGCAATTTTCTCATCACGACGCCGTGTAAACACAATATCTTCTCATTAGGTTTTAATTAAGGTTTTGATTAAAACGCACGGGGCGTCGAGACGCCTGACGTCACGGGGTCTCGCTAAAGCGACGCTTCTCAACCGTCTATTTCGGATATTCCGCAAAAATCGATACACTCATCTTTTTGTCAACATTATAATAATAATTAATACGTTAATAACTTGCATTAAAATGTTCGTTAAAAATAATATTTTCAAATGTTTTTTTTTATTTTAATTGAAAACTAATATTTCAATATTAAAATATATTTTACGTTTTTACGGAACATTTTATATATACTACTGTAATCAAAAAGTAAGGTGAAATTGTTATTTAAAAATCTCGGGCAAAATTAGGAAAGCAGGTAAATTATATTTTTTTCCTAAGCTAGTAGAACTGTCTATAACATTTTCGATGCGTTTATATTTAAAAAGGTTTAATTATCTCCGAGTTACACATGTTTTTACAACTCTTGGTTGGAACCAATGATGTGGACATCACGATAATACACCATATCATACTACATTGGTTCTTCGCGACTTTTTTACCAAAAACTCAACTCATATCGTTCCGCAACCATTGTATTCGTCTGATTTGGCTCCGTGCGACTTCTGGATATTCAGCAAACTCAAAAGGTCAATGCGTTTTGACTCGATTGAGGTGATAAAAACCGAATTGAAGAAGGTCTTGAAGGTTATACCGTAAAAATACTATTCCGACTGTTTTGAAGTCGCTTTTACTTTGAAGGGGATGAAATTGATTTGGTAGAATAAATAATGAATTTACATTTTATAAACAAATTCACCTTACTTTTTGATCACAGTATTAAATCAAAATTGAAAAATAAATATTCAAAATTAAAATACACTATAAAAGAATTCATTAATGATTATATCATCATTTGATTATACAAGTATAAATTTAAAAATATATTAATATATATTCTATGTGGAAAAGATTGAAAACCACCGCATTTTCAAAATGAAAACATACATTTGCGAGTACTGCTTATTATAAATACGACTTCCATATTACCTCACGGACTATAGTGTATAAAGTTTATTAAATTAAATAAAAATATATAATGAAAATACATATTTTATTCATGATTTTGATATGACACGAAGAAATATGAAAAATGTGCATTATTATTTTTTAATGTCATTTTCATAAAATATGTAATGAAATCACGGATTTTGTAATAAAAATTGTTTTTATAATTACTTTTCCAAATGCTGTTTTATAATTTCACATCTTCAAAATTTCAAATTGATAATAATATCAATTTATTTGAATGAATGGCGATTTTTATTTTATTCTTCAATAAATATTCCACATATTTTATTCGTGAAAACTATTATAATTAAGACATTTAATCATATTTTTTCTTTCGAATGAAATTTTACATTTAAAATCGCAAACGAATTATTCGTTTATCAGTAATAATATTTTTTTTTACGCCGAATGTAAAACCGAAATGTAGCCTTCAATTTATACGAAACATATTTTTCTTTATAACATAATAAATAACGTTCTTATAAAGCGCTAAATAAAAATGGAACGCCATATTATCGCAACACAAGTACATATATATATTATATAATATATATATATATATATATATATATATATATATATATATATATATATATATATATATATATATATATATATATATATATATATATATATATATATATATATATATATATATATATATACATCGAGTGAGTTCAGAATTTTTTGGCATGAGGTTATCGCGAAAAAGGTTTCAAGTAAAAAAAATGGAAAAGCGTGTACGTGTCGAATAAAATGCTTATAAAATCGAAGTTAGTATTGAACGTCAAAAGGCCATAATAAATTATTTTGATAAAAAAAATCTTTCATTTTTTTTTTCAATAACCAGCAAGTGATTTCCATCATGATAACGGGAAAAAATCATAAAAATACATTCATAAAAATATTTCGACTGTGAACGTTGTCTTTTACTCGTAATATACGAAAGAATTCGTTAAAATTACATATAAAACGCTTCACCGTGGGGCCCTGTTTGTTGCTGTCAGCTACGTAAAAGGGGGTAATTTTGCAAGTATTTCGCAAAACACTGTGTCAATATTAAAAATCTAATAAATTAAAAACAAAAAATAGAATGTAATATTTTTTTTCATATCTGTTAAATATTTATTTAACAAATAATATCATAATTTTACGTAAAATACAATTGCATCATTACATTATTACCGTTTCAAATCAAACAATGCAAGGCGTATTACTACGCTTCCCCCTTTAATCGATAGCAGGCGTCAGTAACAAACTCACAAAAACCACAATTATTTATGTATTATTTTTTTCATAAACATTATAATAAAAATATCAAAAGGAGCAATGTTAATTTTATTGTATAATAAACACTTTATTGGATTAAAACTTATATATATTAAAGTATATTGCTGTGTTCAAAAAGAATAACTTTCTCTTTGAAACTGAAAATTAACACATTGCTTTCTGTGAATTTTATATTGCAACTCTTTTTATGAATTATAAAAGCGGCGAAGACGAAGACGTAATGAACTTTTTAATAATTCCGACTGATTAAATAATATATTTTAAGATTTCGAAACGTAGCCGTTATTAAAAATAAATATGTTGAAAAATTTATAATAGTAAAAAAAATATTTTTTTTTCAGTACAGTTAGTGCGTTACGTCGTATTAAATTTCGATTATTGCGCTTGTCGACAGACTTAATTTTAATTTTAAATTTTCGTCCGTATTACCGGTTCGCGATGTCGAATATTACTCGTTCATTATTAATCCGCTATTATGACGTTGCATTGCGGCGTTAAACTCGATTAATTATTAATCATTCGGCTTTCCGACGAAAATTGGACTTTTCACCGAAAGCGTCTGACGGCGAAAACGGTGAACCCCGCAGGCGTCGCAAAATTTGTCGTTATGCCGTCTTATAATTATCGCATGCCGCGTGTTAAATTTTCAGATTACATCGTATCCATCACGAAAACCACCCCCGAAGTACACCCCTTAATGAATCCGAATTAAGTGTCGAAATGATGCATGAATTATATATTGCCCTGTTGAAAATTTTAAATCGGCAAAACTAGCCGCGCTTACGTATCATCCATCATTATTTAGTCATTCTAATCTATCATATATATATATATATATATATATATATATATATATATATATATATATATACCACTGTGATAAAAAATTAAAGTGAAATTGTCATTTAAAACTTTCGTTCATTAGGAGGCAGGTAAATTGTATTTTTTTAAGACTGTCTCTAACATTTGCCAAGTGTCTGTTTGTCAAAAGTTGTATTTTTACAACTTTTGGTTCCTTCATCACCATGTCGTACTGCATTAGTTTTTTGCGACTTTTTTGCCAAAAACTCGACTCATATCGTTCCGCAACCATTGTATTCACCTGATTTGTCTCCGTGCGACTTCTGGTTATTCGGCAAATTCACCGTTTTGACACGATTGAGGAGATAGAAACTGAATCGAAGAAGGTCTTGAAGGCAATACCTAAAAAAAATATTCCGATTGTTTCGAGGACTGGACAAAGCGTTTTCAAAAGTGCGTTTTATCGTACGTGGATTACTTTGAAAGGCATGAAATTGATTTGAAATAATAAATAAAGAATTTACATTTTATAAACAAATTCACCTTACTTTTTGATCACATTGTTATATATATTATATATAATCTCATTTTTTTCAATTTATTCACTATCAAAATTTTAACAGAAACTAATATATAAATTACATTGAATCAAAAGAAAATATCTCGATTTCATTAATATATAAAAAAAAATATATTATATATTATTGATCAAATTTCTCAAAATACACAATGCGACGACGCAATCGTTAAAAGCTCACCACTCGAATCGAACTCAACGTTTATTTTATCTTTGACGTAGCGCTTCACTCTGCGTTCAAAAAAAAAAAAAAAAATTTTTTTTCAAACCTCTCCGTATATTTTATGACGCGTTTCGATACAGTGCGTACCAAAAAAAAAAAAAAAAAAAAAAAAAAAGCAAAAAAAAATATACGCAAAGTCCACTCTTTATATAGGAAAAAGGTAAATAAAGTGCGAGATAAACGGGATCGCGAGCACTTTAGCGGCCCGTTATGACGGTGTTGTTTTTGAACAGTGGACAGCCCGCGGCCAATTCCTCTCTGCGACACGATTTTGCACTCGAACCTCACACACACTCGACACAGAGAGGTAACCGTTGGGTAGTTTCTAGAGGGGTCTATCCGACACTCTGGCGGGTCGTTTCGGTCCCAGTCGCCTATAATTCACGCGTATATTTTACACGGTGGTCGAGTGGAAAAAGAATTCGTTCGTCACGCAACACAATTTTTATACTCATTATAATTTATTTTTAAATATATATTTAAGTAAACTATCATTTTTCTATATACATATATAAAAATACATTAACACATTAATTGCACGATACGTATATAGGAATCTTTCGCGTATCGTATATACTGTCGCGGAATATATAAATATATAAAAGAATTTGGTTCAACTGTTTGTCGATAGAACTTCTCTGAGTAGCTGCATCAAAATTTGTGTAAGAAGAGAATATAAAAAAATAATATAAATAGCTTCTTGTAATCTTTTATTTCTTAACAATATTTAAAGAATTTATCATTAATTGTATTTTCGATTTTCTGTTCACATAACACTGTGATCATTCATTCTTCCAAATCACCTTCAAAGTAATCCCAGTTTGATAAAACGCACTTTTGCCAACACTTTTTCCAGTAATCGAAACAATCGGAATAGTCTTTTTCCTCCTCATAATAATATAATAATAATAGTTTTTTTATCTCCTCAATCGTATCAATACAGCGTCCCCGCATTGGCCTTTTGAGTTTTCTGAATAGCCAGAAATCGCACGGAGTCAATTCAGGTGAATACGGTGGTCACGAAACAATATGAATCGAGTTTTTGGCAGAAATTATTATTGACAGTTCTACCAACCTAGAAATAAAATAAAATTTACCTCCGTTTCTAATGCCCATGTGTTATTTATATAACAACTTCGCCTTACTTTTTGATCACAGTAGTATATCAATTATGAAATTGATAATGTTTAAAATCTTTCATTATAAACTGAATAATTTGTTTACAACCGTGTTTCATCACGTTTTACTTATATAAAACGAGTGACCTAGATTAAAATTTCACTATTAAAAACAAATTTATATCGAAAAAACATTAAATTTCGGAGATAAATGAATATTGATACCATTATCGAGTACTTTCCGTGATAATAATGTTATGTTTCCCCAAGGTAAATCGCGCACGAACCGACGAATTTTACACTTTACAATCTAATGGAAAAACGCCCTTACATAAAAATACACAGCATATAATACATACATATATATATATATATATATATATATATATATATATATATATATATATATATATTATAAATTTAAATAATGTTAAAAATAATAAAAAAAAATAATCTTAACAATAAAAAGAAAATTATAATTTCATGCGGGTGATTTGTTTTAACACTTATCATCCCCTATGTAACGTGAAATGTTAATTTTTACATTTCACAAAGGTGTTTTAAATAATGTAACGGTTAATCTCGACGTGTGAAAAATTCATTTTAATTATCCATTTGAGAACCGTAACGCGCGATAATTACTTTAGTCCAAAAAATTTACATACGTGTCCTGTTGATTGCAACGACACATCATCAAGGATTTATTTTTTAATTTATATATATTAAATAATAATTACTTTAACTTGAAACGGAAAATACAATAAATTTTGTAAATTACGTTATATATATTTATTTATAATATTTAATTTTTTTTTTTTTGGTCAACAATTGCGAAGTGAATAATTAAGCATGGAAAATCTCAGTTTGTCTCTTAAATGTGAGCAGTTCCATGGAACTAGGGGTTGAAAAAGGGTCGCAATCGCTCTAATTATGTTTAACGATGTGAAACTCAATTAACACTTTTACCTTCAACGATCTCACCTTTATATAAAAATTTTTTTTTCATCCCTATTTCAAGACGGAATTATATCAAATCCCTGTACGAATGTCTATTCTAATTTTTCACATGTAAAAGCTTTTAGATTTAGTCGAAACGCTATAATGTAATAAAATTTGTAATAGTTAATTATTATAAATGTTTATTGTTATTTGAATTCGGATATTAAACATTTAGGCTTATTATCGCGTAATTACTTAAAAACCGTAAAACGTTAGCATGTTTTTTTTTTGTTTAATTCGATTCGTCGTAATTCGATAATATGGAAAATTCAAACAATTACACGATTACCCTTTTGAATCGTTAATGTTAATAGAATGAAGTTCGCTCCGGTTTTTTTTTTTTTGTTATATAAGGGTTAACAATTAACAATTAGTATTTTAATGCGCTTAATATAATATTAATAATACCCAAGTAGAGGCGAACGGAAAAATAAAACGAGAATTATATTAATATTAACACATTACCGGCGGAAAGCGTAATTAATACGACTAACGCCTGCTATCGATTAAAGGGGGGAAACGTATTACTACGCTTTGCGTCGTCTGATTATAAATGATGATAATGCAGTAATGCGATTAAATTTTACATAGAATTATGATTTTATCAGTTTAATAAATATTTTTTCTATATAAAAAAAATATTACGTTGTAATTTTCGTTTTCAATTTATACGATTTTTTAATATTGACACAGTGGTTTGCGAAATACTTGCAAAATTACCCCCTTTTATGACGAAGCAACAAACTGGACTCCATGATAAAGTGTTAATCGTGTTTCGAAATTGTGAAAAGTTTTAAATATTGTATAATAAAATATACGTATTATTAACATTTTTTTTTTCGTAATTAAATTTCGTCGATGATTTTTAATTGATCTTTCAAATTTATTAAAAAATCGTCTCCATACATATTTTGATTTTTTTTTTAATTAAATAATTTCAGTCTTTTTTTTCAATTATATATTAAAAATAGCATCAATTCTCAATTTAGATCGCCAATATAAAGAGAAACGATTCGAATAAAACTAATAAGGAAAAAGTCCGGCGCGAAAGCGGCTATAAATTCTCGACCATTTTCCACGTTTTCCACTCCCCTCACTCCCCAACCCCACACCCCCGAACTGCAATAACACGAAAACAATTAAGAAATATTTAATAAAGAAAAGTCACGTACCGGTCATGGTCCGCGTTTACTCTAGGGATTATCTTTCAGTTTCAAACAGTTTCGACGCGACGAACACGTATAATCTTATTATATCAATCCAGGTTTATTCATCTTCTTAGTTCAGGATATTTACACACACACACACACATATGTGGATGAGGGAAGCCTCTTAACGCCAGACTCGTGTTTACTCATTAAGTCGCCCGTATATAAATATTTATCGAGCGGGCACTTTGTTCCCTGCAAAGGAACTTAATGAGGGAATCCTGTGACATCTTCCCCAGGGACAAAAAAAATATACAGGAACTATACAATAATGCCTATTAATAAATTTGAATAATATTTAAGAAATCATAAGTAAAGTTTGAATTCGAATTGAGTCTCAAAAATCAATAGTAATGAATCTCGTAATATTTATGTTGTATTTTTTTAATACATACATATATATATATATATATATATATATATATATATTTAGATTGTTACAAATGTTTTGAACAAAATATATTTTGTTCTAAACGAATAATAATTTAAAATTCAAAATCGATATATTATATTATATTAAAATAATAATCATATTTTTCATTTATAATAAAAATATAAAATATTCTCATATATTTTAAGCAATTTTATAAATAAAGCAAAATGAGGAAATTTTCTCATACCTAAGACAATATTTGAGAGAGAGATAGAAAAAAATAAAAATCAAAACTGAGCAAAAATGTAAACAAATTTGCAATAACAAAAAAATCTCAAAAGTGTGGAGGCTCGCCGTATATATATATATATATATATATATATATATATATATATATATATATTATATATATATATATATATATATATATATAAAGGAAAAGAGGGAGAAAAAAATCTTAAAAGTTGAACCCTCGTCGCGACACTGGGTCTAATTGAGCCGTGGACCTGTCAAAACCTCACTTCTCAATCGTGGATAATCCGCGGGTTTATTTTCGTCCCGAGCAATAACTCCCCCAAATTAATTTCGGATAAGATCTTGAAAGTTTTCTTTTTATTTTTTTTAATGCCTCTTTTTTTTTATTTTCTTATATATATATATATATATATATATATTTTTTTTTTTCAAATACGGTGGAATGGTTCTCGCTTTGGTTATTCATTTAATTACGAGAACGAGGCGTTAACGCAACATCTCGCAACTCGACAGTAGTAAAATAAGTTCAAAAAGCTCGAATCACTCGTCATCCCTCTACGGCGCTTTCGTCTTCATCCCCGTTTACCGTTTCCAGCGGGCGGTGGGTACGAATTTTTCTATGTTCACAATTTTAAAGGCAACGAGTATACACATCAAAGGGAAACTCGCGATAATAAGTCCTCCCTGCTAACGAGCTAATTAGTATTTTCCACTTTCGCGGGAGTGGCAAATTCGCGCTTTTCCAGCGGCCCATTCCAATTTTCCGCCCGTCGTGCCAGTCATTTTCTTTGCGGAACTCGAGCTAAATTTATAATTATTTTCATGCTCTTTACAGGTATAATAAATATTATACATACACATGACAACGTTTAATAAATAATAATAATTAATTTTTTAAACAAAATTTAATTACAAAAAAAATAATAATGATTCAATATGCGAAATTAATTTGAATATTTTTAATTAAAATTTTAATTAAATATTAATATCTCATCGATCATTTTAAAATCTTAAAAGTATTACATTACTTTTAATATTTTTTTTTTTATACATTCAATTATCTATCTAGGTCACCGCAAAAAAAGATATTAATTTAATTTTATTTTTACTCCACGATGGTGAAAATTTCGCCATCTTATCGTATATATTTATATATTTTTTTCGGTCAAATTTATAATTTAGAGTTCATTTTTTTCCAATTTATACAAAATATTATATTACATCCCGAGAGTTTATTGATAGAAATTTTTCCATTTTTTTATCATACCAGTCGATAGAAAAAAAATTGCTTTTCCAAACCGTATCATATTACCATTAAAACGAAAATTATCAAATACGTCACTTTATATCAACTTAATGTAAGATATATATATATATATATATATATATATATATATATATATATATATATATATTTAATATAAATATTTTCCATACGATAATTGTTATAACGTGGATATGAATGACATCTATGAAAAATTTTCCAAAACTATTTTCAACGGAAAATATATAATTTTCTATAAAATTTTAAATGACGACAATGTAATTTACATTCAGATATCTTACTTTTAATCATATTTTCAAATATAAAAAAAAATATTCCACAAGAAAGTAAAACCTTATTTTGCATAAAACATATACTATATATCAGGCGTGTCAAACTCATAACATATCGCGGGCCACATGAATTTTGTGTACCAAGTCGTGGAACGCAATATTCATTTTCATTCAACCGTTATAAGTTTTATAATCAAAATATCAATTTTAATTTATATAAATTTTACACTACAACTTTATTAAACGGAACTAAATATGAATTAAAAAAAATATATATATGTTAACAAAAACAGCGTATCCCGGCCCGCGTGTTTCGTGTTTGGCATGCCTGCCATATATGAAAATCGTAAAAGAGGACAAATTTTCATTATATGATTCGATATTTAAATTTTCATATTTTAATTAAATAATAGATATGTTATGAATATTTTTCATAAATATTATAAAATACCGGTTCACTTAATAATAATAGTAAATAACAGTATAATAAAATTATTAAAAAAATATATATATATATATATATATATATATTTATATAATTTTGATCTACCGTATAGCGTTCATTTGTGTTTATTTCTATATAAATATAAAAGCGCGCACACACACACATAGGTATAATATTGATTAACATTTAATAAGTGCGAGTTCGCTCTCGCACGCCGACAAATGTTGCCGCACATGTGTATGCCAATCATGCTGGGAATAATTAATCCACCAACTATGCAAACAAGCCAGTGTTGCGAAAATGAATTTGAAATGTGCTGCGGTGGTAAAAGTCAATTTATATTCTGCACATGTATAGTTTTCCGTGAGCACACTCGCGCTTATTGTAAATTCACCACCCCGTATATAATATATAATACATGGTGATCGCGTGTGTCGATTCCCTTTTTCGATTATTTCACCCTGTATACATATATATATACAGCGCGCGTCAATATGTTGCACACTATACACCATATATAGTATACTATACATAATAACGAACGCGATTTATCAATATAATTGCAAACAATGCGACAAAAGATGTGCATTGTACTCATAACATGAACTTTTTTATTCATTATTACATGCTGCTGTGATGAAAAAGTAAGGCGAAATTGTCATGTAAAAACTCTAAGATATAATTAAGAAGGTAGGTAAATTGTATTTTTTTTTCCTAGGTTGATAGAAATGTCTACAATATTTACCTATCGTCTATTTTTCAAAATGTTTAATTGTCTCCGAGTTACACATGTTTTTACAACTATTGGTTCCTATATCACATACTGCATTGGTTCTTCGCGACATTTTTGACAAAAACTCGACCACAGTATTCGCCTGATTTGGCTCCGTGCGATTTCTGGCTATTCAGCAAATTCATAAGGCGAATTCGGGGACGTCGTATTGACACGACTGAAGTGATAAAAATTTTACAAATCGAAAAAGGTCTTGAAGACTATACCGTAAAAAGACTGTTTCGAGGACTGAAAAAAGCGTTGACAAAAGTGCGTTAAACGGACGGGGATTAAATTGATTTGGAAGAATAAATAAATAATTTACATTTTATAAACAAATTCAACCCAACGTTTTGATCACAGCGTTATATTATATATGATAAAACATTTAATTTTGTATTAAACGTGTAAACATTGGACATCTAAGAATTGACTATTCGTCGCATTTAGATCGACAAGTCTAGATATCTCATATACAAACGGTTTCCATATTAGATTCAATTAGTATGCTATCTGGTCCTTTTGAACGATTGTTGACACAGCCTGATGGATAATGGGATACCAATCGAAACGTAGAATCACTCTACAATGCATGGAGATGACCCTATCGAAGTCAGGTCACCCTTATGAACGGATCTAAATTGAGCCGTTCCAAATTTACATATAGCGCAGTGCCAATTAAGGCTAATGCCCCTAATCTCGGACGATAGAAATTCGCAAATGCTACCCTGTTATTGATTTGCAAATTGATCCAAGTCAATAAATAACAATAAAGCCGAGAAGCCTCGCTTTTACTACGACCAAGAATTTAAACATGCGTATATAATTGATGTAATTTAATCGATATTTCATTTTACTCACTCGTCGAATAATAAATAATAGTAAATGATGTGAATGTCAATTTTCAAAATTTTAAATATGCTATATGATAAACGAAAATATTAAAATGATAATTGATCATTTTGACCATTAGACCGCCAGACATTCACTTTTTATTTTACAAATCTATTGTAATTTTAAATTCATATTTAAGAATTATATATTTCAATACAATTTTGTATTGAAATACTGTATATGAGTAATATATTTTTATGATAGTTCATAAGAAAATCTATTCACAAAATATAATATTGAAAGTAAACAAAGGAAAAACGTATAGTATTCGGCTTGGCTATCCGTGCTGTTAAACAATGAAAGACAAATAATGAATTTATTGGTAAACTTATGCACGATTCCATTAAGCGAAACTGCGAAGGGTAGATAATCATTCGCGATTACAATCACAGATCACAAACAATGTCGTATTGTCTTTCTGATTAACGGTTATTGTTTTTCTTTTGTTCTATCTGTCGTGTGCACACGTTCATCCATTCGCATACCTATATATATATATATATATAATATTATACCTGCGTATATCGGGTATGATCAAAAAGTTACAGTATCGTAATATTTTTTTTTAAATCAAAATCGAAATATATAAAAATTGAATTGTGAAAAATACATTCACACACACACACACACACACACACACACATATATATATATATATATATATATATATATATATATATATTATATATATATATAGGTATGTGTGTTGTGTAATTTCTTGTTTTTCATTAAAACATAAAAGATATTGGTTCGTATACGATACGATTTTACACTGCAATTGTCCGCAACAAATTTATTGTTTCAATTTGCCGCTTGTTGTATAATATATATATATATATATATATATATATATATATATATATATATATATATATATATATATATATATACATAATTTGAAGTACAATTTGTGTATCGGATTACTTTTTTAATAATAATAATAATATAAAAATAAATATAAAATAACAAATAAATTTTAAAATGATTTTATAAAGTTTGTCAAATATTTAACAAAAATATTTGACAAACTTAATGTATTACATCACGCTACTGTTATAACACTGTGATCAAAAAGTAACGTGAATTTGTTTATAAAATGTATATTACTTATTTATTCTTTCATATTAATTTCATCCCCTTCAAAGTAATCCCTATCCGATAAATGCTTTTTCCAGTCCTCAAAACAATCAGAATAGTCTTTTCCGGTATAGCCTTCAAGACCTTTTCCGATTCGGTTTTTATCTCCTCAAACGTATTAAAAAGGCGTCCCCGAATTGGCCTTTTGAGTTTACGGAATATAAGCAAAAGTCGCACGGAGCCAAATCTGGCGAATACGGTGGTTGCAGAACGATATGAGTCGAGTTTTTGATAATCAAGCCTTTTGACAAACAGACGTTTGTCAAATGTTATAGATAGCCCTATCAACTTCCTAGTGCCCGGGAGTTTTAAATGAAAATTTCACCTTACAAAGGTCACAGTAGTATATAATATGATATCAATATTTTATATAAGTTTGTCTATATTATGATTTTACTGTTAAAAATGGTAAAATTTTATTCGTCATGATCTCGTCTGACGTAAAAAAAAATAAGTGCAAGTTTTTTAGCAAATAAATTTTCCCACTTAATGCGGTCGGCCAAAAATGAACCGCCCCTCCCCCCCCAGCAAATCATAAAAATTTTATGACATTCTTTTATCTTTATGACGTTCCGTATCTTATATTTACGGCTGTATAAACAGACGTACACGTGAACTATTAACGGTTTAATCTCGACGAGAAAATAAAACAACGTTGGATTCGCATAAAACGCATCCATTTTTATATACATGTTAACCAAAAAATATATCTACTTATAAATTCACATTTTTCATTTAAAGAAAATAAATGTTGCACGTATATAAATTTTACTGAAAATCGCAACAAATCTCAAACATTCATATTTCAAATTATTATTAATATATATATATATATATATATATATATATATATATATATATATATATATATATATATATATATATATATATATATATATATATATATATATATATATATATATATATATATATATATATATATATATTGATAATTATAAATTCGACATTAAGTCGATAATTTATTTTAAATATCGATTTTTTTTTTGAAGCGCGCGTTCAATTTGTCGCACATTAAAATATTTCACGTAGAAATCGCAGTTTTTGCGCGAGCATTTCGGCTGAAAAAGCGCAAAAATAAATTTTTCTAAACACGTTTTCCATTTCGGAACAAATTAAAGTAGTTGCGAAAAGGTCGGTAGGAAAATTATATTTTAAATTCGTCTTCCAACGCACGTCGTCTAGTCGTCGGCAACCTATTTTTGTTTTTCGCCGGAAAATCGCAAAGTTTCCGAAGTTCATTACACGAGGTGTGTCCATTAAACGACAAGATAAAACTTTTTTTTTTTGAAATCTTATAATGTAATAATAAATAAATTATAACTATTACGCATATATATTGGAAATTATTGAAGCTAATTTGAATTATTCATAGTTGCTAGAAAATGTTGAGTAAAATCTGAATGAGCTTTCAGTATTAAAATGACGTCTATTTTTATATTAATATATATATTAAATGGCGTTATGATACCGTTTTTTGAAATAAAATAAACTTAAAATTAATTTGATTTCAATAACAATAGCCAAAGGGTAACATACAAATACAAACAGACATTTTTGATAGTATGGATGAGCTTTCATATGTAAGACACAGCTTCCTGTCGGAAAACGTGTGTTTGGCTATGTCTTTTCCGGTATATAGTTCAATTTCAAAGATGCTTATAATTCACGAGTTGTAGTTTTAAGGCTGCGCCGGAATTCCTAAATTTCGGCAAACGTGACTCGTTGTCGTAAATTTTGCACACTGAACATTATACAGGAGAAACCGAAAGTCATGTCCTTAACCAAACTTCACACGTTCTGATCTCTATTTACGGCTTAGCGAATTTTAAAATAAGCAACATAAATCGTGTTATTTTAAAAATATTTTATTATGTATCATTCATTCATATAAATATTATTCAATATATTTTTTAAACTAAATAAAATTAAAATAAACGATAGATACTTAACATTGTATTATCGTGAAAATTTAAAACCAATTGTACTGTTTCGATTTTAACGACTATTGAAATTGTAGCTTAAGAGACCATAAAGTTGAACAGACAGTTAAACTATCAGAATTATAGTTATTTCCAATCGATGTCATTATGATTTTGTTTATATTTAATAATAAAAATTTATTTTATAAATAATATATATATTTTTATGAATGATAACGTTTCGAAAATGACCGTTCGACACGTAGAAGACTGTTGTCGTCGGACATTATCGCGATTATTCCGCATTAAGGGCGGATTTGTTTGCTCGTCGAAACAACCCCATTCACTATATATAACGTTTCTATGTGGATATTGAATTGTGGATAATATAAGATAGTAGTAGTTGTGAATGTTTGTGACACGAGTGACATACAAAATATACTGCACGGCCAAGATCAATAAAGGTTTTGTAATCACGGTTACACAATAATCGAATTACGGATGTCGTTATTTCGAATTCGACTTCGTTGTTTATTTATATTCTATACAAAATCCTATATAATATATATTATCTTATATTACTTATATTAAATATAATATTATGATCAAAAAGTAAAGTGAATTTGTTTATAAAATGTAAATTCTTTATTTATTCTATGAAATCAATTTTATCCTTTTCAAAGTAATCTTCGCATTTTTCCAACACTTTTTCCAATCCTCAAAACAGTGGGAATATTATTTTTCCGGTATAGCCTTCAAGACATTCTTCTATTCGTTTTTCATCTCCTCAATCGTATCAAAACGGTGAGTTTGCTGAATAGCCAGAAGTCGCACGGAGACAAATCAGGCGAATACGGTGGTTGCGGATCGATATGAGTCTAGTTTTTGGCGAAAAAAGTAGCGAAGAACCAACGTAGTATAACATGGTGCATTATCGTGATGAAGGAACTAAGAGTTATAGAAATACGTGCAATTCGTAGATAATTAAACCTTTTGACAAACAGATGTTTTACAAATGTTATAGACAGTCCTATCAACCTAGAAAAAAATACAATTTATCTGCCCGGGAGTTTAAAATGACAATTTCATCTTACTTTTTGATCACCGTAGTATATTGTTCAACAAAAAAAAGAATGAGTTAAAAAATAAAAATTGCACCTCGGGGCGAATTGAAACGGCGTGGCGATTTCTTAAAGGGAAAACGGTTGCCGAAAGAATCGGGTTTGAGGTCCCGGAGCTCGGGGAAAAATTGCTTAATCCGGTCACATAGTTTTGCCACTTATTTTCCAATATTTTCCGGCGACACGTCCGCGCAGCCCTTCCGAACATTTTCCAGAGGGACGGGCTTGAAAATATGTCCGGAAAACGTCATACCGACAACCTCGGGTTAGGGCGCAGGGACTAAAATCACAATAAATAGCCTTCAAAAATGTTCTCTGATGAAAACAATTTGTCAAATTCGCACATATTTACGTGTAGAACAATTTATCTATATTTTCTCTAATGTAAAAAAAAATAGTAGAATTGAAATAAATTTAGTATGAATGTATTCACTAAAATTAGTGAAATTTTTGACGACGCAATATAAATGACAATATTCTTATTTGATATATAAGATATATATCAAATTTAATACAAACGATATTTGTATTAAAAAACAAAAAAAAATATTAGATATCCTAAAATTTTTAATCAAGATTAATTTGGCTGAAATTCAAAATTAATAAATGAATTGAGAAGATGAAAAAAACTTATTTAATTACATATCGTAACCGATATTTTGTACTAAAATTTTAATATATGAAAGTTAAAAATAAAACATTTTTTTAACAGAAATAATCATGGCGAGGAATCAGTTAAAAACGAGACGTGAAGCTGTCGAAACAGAAAATGAACTCCTTCGGAAAATCGATGAAAAAAAAATTCGCGGAAGATGGAAAACTAGGTAAATATAAAAAAGCAATAATATTGACATTCGACGAGTCAATTAATCAAACGGCAAAGGTTTTCTTTTTTTTTTCCTCTCTCTATATTTTTTTTCTTCATCGCAGGCTGTCGCGGCGGGTCAAATATGACGTTTTCCTTTAATTTCGCCCGTGTTTATTTTTCAGTTCGATAAGGTAGAAATAACGTTCAAACTTTGATCAAAGCTTAATATTTACTTTTAATCATTTACCGTCGACGAGTAACCGGTGGAGGGAGAGAGGATGGAGATTCGAGCGAAGTGCCGCGGCAAGTTTTTAATGAATTTTCTTTCGCGGGTGCGCTACGGTTCCCGTGAAAATATTTTCCCGCGGGAAAATCTCCGAAGACGAACCGGGGGGAAAATAATTTGCAGAAATCGTCGTTCTGACACGAATTGCGAATTGAAACGATAACAATCGCATATGTCCGATTTTAAAATCATATTAATTTTTTAACCAAACACAAGTGAATTTATATACTATATATTCGTATACAATAATTTGTTTACAATAATAATATTTTGTTAATATAAAAATAAATTCAATACACATATTTTGTACTTTTATTTATATATTTTAAATAAATATAATTCTGTAAAATAAATAATACCTTATTAATACGTATTTAATTGCGGCTTGCGAAAAATTACAAATTTTTGAATGGCTCCAACTATCAAAGAGCTTGGCCTCCCCTCTTCCGTAATAAAATAATATTGATTTTTAATGACAGTTTTTGTTCTTGATATGACACTGATTAATATTTAAATAAAAATTTTAGAAAAATATGTAACCCCGTAACAATGTGATAATTCTCAAAAAAAAAAACAAATCATGAAATTGGAAGACAAATTTCAGCCATTAACCACTTCATTCTCGGATTATTATCGCAAAAATGTAACTAAAAACATCAGTTTTTTTTTAATTTTATATTTCAAATGTACATATTAATAACAAATAAAAAAGTGAAATAATATAATAGACCAATTTAAAAAGTACTATTGCAAAAAAAAAATAATTTAATGTTTTATAATAGTAAATAAAAAAGAAAACGATATCCATGAGCGTAGATCGTTTATGTATCATAGAAAATACAAATCGAAACCAACGAGCAGCGCTCGGGTTGGTGTGATTTGACAAGCGTAACGCACACGAGCAGTGCTCGTCTTAAAGCATTAAGTGGTTAATTGGCGAAAGAAATTATAATTCTAAATTACCGAAATATAAATATAAATTATATCATTATTAATTTATGTCGTTTTCATATTTTAGTAATTTTGCGACGTATTTACTTAAATAAATTGTATACATAAATATTGCGGTCGTCGCAATAATATAACGCAAAAACGAATTATTCCTCCGCTCAGAAATAATACATGAAATGGAACGCGGGGGAAGGGGGAAAAAATTTAATACGAACAAAAGTAGATTTAGTAAGCCGATTTCGTAACAATGGTCCAGAAAAGTAGTGGTTTGTTTACTTTTATACATAATTTAGTATGTGGACCTTCCCATATCTTGCTTTCTTATTTAAGGCTTAACATACAATGCCAAGAAACCATATCCGCCCACTCTACGAAAATTCACCTACTGAAATATTATATTATGGCAAATGTAAAAATAAAAACAAAAACATGACCGCAGCGGATAAAGAGGGTGGAAAAAAAATACGTACCGGAAAAATACGGGGAGACTGGGGTCTCGACATTTTGTTTCTCATTTATATTCAAGACAAAGAACCGTAACTGTCTTGTGAAGGCGTGGCGGCATGTTTAGTTTGCCATTGCTTTCAATATTTCGGATATAAATTTTTCTATTGCAAAAAAAAAAAACTATTTTTCCAAAATAGGATCCTCATCTTTATACAAGCAATATTTATCGCTATATTATCGGATTTCCAAAACCTTCCTCCGTTGGTAACTTTGTAATATATTTACGATATCTAGTGTCGATCTTTTATATTCTATAATATATATTCAAATTATATTTTTTACTATTATTATTATCATAAATATATGCAATAATTTGCCGATTTATAAAAAAATATTACTTTAGAATAGTTGATTTTTATGTAATATATTTTAAAATGGATGAATATTTCTATAGGATATTGAAATTATTAAAAGTATAAATTTTTGATACAATTGTGAAATGCTAAGTGAAAGAAAATGAAAAAAAGTCTTTTAATCTTTGTTTAATCGTTTTGGTCTTTTAAACGAGCGCGTACCACGCGTGCCCGATTGCACTAACCCGAGTCCTGCTCGCATATTTCAACTTTTTTCTAGTTAGTAATAATACACGAACGATTTACACTCGTTAGACGCTGGATATCTTTTTATTTTATTTTTATATAAAATGTACATTTGATATATAAAATAAAGAAGTTAATGTTTAATGTTATATTTTTGTTAAAAAAACCAAACAATAAGTGATTAAAGGATGAATTCCATATATTGTTTTCTGACCACTTATGATTCACATATAAAGAAATTTGATTTTGTGATTTTTTTTTCAATTTTTTTCATCTTTTTTCATAGTCTTTGAATACTGCAGTCAATGATCGAATAGCGTGCTTTTAATTTACAACCTATAGTGAAATGTTTAAATTACAACAGTTTTAACAAAATATACTTTACACAACGAACCGATCATAAGATCGATTATAACTCATCATATATGTATTATATATATATATGTAAGGACACCTAAATATAGCGATTTAATCTCGTGTTATACGTTCACCCACTTCTAGCCTTATAAGTAAATTTTATATGGCACATAATCACCCCAGATGTGATATTTGCCCTGGGGCGACATAGTCTGGCTCGTACACTTGCCGGCAGCTCGTTTTTCCAACGTCTGATGAGTTTTGCACAGCAACCTTGTTAGGCTGTAAGACTTGGACTGGTCCGAAATTGGGACAGAACTTGGAGTAAAGACGACCCACCTTACCCCTTGATTCAATTTGTACCATGGAGATTGCCACCGTGGCCGCATCCACCGCAACCATCACCATAACCACCGAGAGAGACCCTGTCGACTCCAAAACTGGAACGAGTCGCCATCATTAAAAACCCTATTAAAATAGTACCGCAATTTGCCACCAAATTGCCTCGGCACTATCCTATCTACCCTCAGACGCGGTGGTTTTCTCCATTTTTTCCCCTTTTTTATTTTTTTTTAATTAAATTCGAAACTCGAAACGTTACGCAACTCGTTAAAAAATAAAACAACTACACGCTCGTTTACTTTAACATCATTATCTTTGACTTTTTATTATTGTTTGGAATTAGCAATTTTTAATAGACAGATTAAAAATTAATTCATATGTTGTACGAAAATATTAAAATTACCTTTGATAAAATATTTTGTCTTTAAAATATATATATATATAATATACATTATCTATAAAAGAGTGATTTTAATATAACTACAATAGCAACGCACGTGATCACTGTCTTTCAAAAGAATATTATAGATTTTAATTTATGATATTGTTTCATCATAAAATTTTTAATATTAATAATATATAATATAGAATAATTTAATATAACTTCTACAATTATATTATTATTTTTAAAACACTTCAGTAATAATTAAGTATTTCCCTCATTACATGTATATGTAAATGAATTGGGAAACTTTTCCTCGTGTGAATTTTTAGTTTTCATACTTTTTGATCCGTTTATGTTTAGTTTTGATTTTTAATATATTTTTTTTTAAATGACGTCGCATTTATTATTGTTTTTCGTACGATTAAAACGTGCGCGCATTTAATATAACCGCAGCCCGATAATGCACTGGGCAATATATAAAATAAAACTGCCAATGTAAAACGGTAACGACCCGAACCTTAATAGAGAAAATGATGATATTACCGAAGCAAAGGGTCGACAATATAACAAAAGGGATTGATCAGTAATGGGCCGAATATATCTTAAAATTACACCCCCGAGATCGATTCGGGTGTGGGACGGACGTCGCATTTTGTAAAAATAATAAAATCGAACGACATTTTTTTTTACCCGCAAAGCCAGCACGAACAATATAATCTGACCAAAAAATAATAATAATAATAATAAAATAATATATAATATAAAAGACGTCCCGTATAAAGATTATGCCGTATTTATAGTTTCTGAGAAATTACGCTGCGAGCGACGAGGTCTATTTATGAAACCTGCATATTTTTACAATACCCTTATAGCGAGCGGCATGAGTAGGAAAAACGCTACGATGGGAGCGAGGGTCGTATGGATAAAAAAAATGGAAAATTATATTAGCGCAGAGGAAAATCTTTATATCCCATTATACGAAAAGTTTTCCGAGACAATACGATCTCGACCGTATTGCCGCTATAAAAGTCCAGGTGTCTTCACAATATAAACCACCTGGCAAACCCTCAAACGTTTGACTATATATATATATATATATATATATATATATATATATATATATATATATATATATATATATATATACATACATAAATATGTACAATCCGTGTTTTTATTTAATGTATTTTATATTATATTTAATATTTCTTTATAAAAATAAGAAAAAAAATCATGAACCTTATTTTTACCTTATATACTTATTTTAAAATATTTTTTTTAAAAATGTATATAAATATAAATGCTTAGAAAATAAAGGTTATAATAGGTCTTATAGAATAATCTTATCTATATTCAGACATGTGAAAAAAAAATATTCTCCTTTATTTTTTATAAGTATTTTTAAAATTATTTTTTAATTAGCTTTATATTATATAACTCTTTGATCTACCAAATCAATTTTATCTTCTTCAAAGTAGTCGGAATAGTCTTTTTTCCGGTGTAGCCTCAATCGTGTCAAAACGATGTCCGCACATTGGCCTTTTGAGTTTGCTGAATAGCCAAATGTCTCACGGTGCCAAATCAGGCGAATATGAGTCGAATTTTTGACAAAAAATTTGCGAAGAACCAATGCAGTATGACGTGTTGCATTATCGTGATGAAGGAACCAAGATTTGTAAAGAGATAATTAAACCTTTTGACAAACAGACTCTTGGCAAATGTTATAAATAGTCCTACCAACTTAGGAAAAAAAAATACAATTCGCCTGCCTTTCTAATGCCTTAAAGTTTTAAATGATAATTTCACCTTACTTTTTGATCACAGTAGTATGTACATAATAAATTAAAAATGTAATATTTTTGTATAAAATAAAACAAAATGATTATAATAATAATTTTTTAATATGAAAATAAATCAACTACACTATAAAAATTCTCGTTACTTTTTACAGATTTGATTAATCAGATCAATACCAAATTTATATACTTTTAATATGATATATATTTTATATATTAATTGTTGCTAGAATTAAATTAATATATTATAATTTTAATCGTTAATTGAATAATACAGGTTTCAACATTAACGTTTTGAACTGTTCGATTTGGGTAAATGGCTTTAACCGCTCAATCATTGGTGATGAACAATTTTGAAATATAATATAATACGATATGATATATCATAATTTAACAATGCGAACAATATTTTATTTTTAATAAAAATTTAAATATGCAATCAAGTATAATAAAAGTGTATCGTATATTTCTTTAGATATATATATATATATATATATATATATATATATATATATTAGTAGATTGTCGAGGCTTTATATAAGAATTTTCACGCGAACACATAGCCGAGGAAAACAAGCGAATTTATAAGAAGTTACGAGCGGTTACGCCGAAAACAAATTGAAAAAGCCCAACATCCAACGTCTCCAATCTAGATAGATAGAAACGATATAAGAACACATACGATACCAAAGTGACATTCTTTTCTTCTTTTTTTTTCTTTTTTTTTTTTTGTCTTTCGCCTTTACTTTGGAACCGTTATCACGGTCGTAAGCCTATTGCTCGGTTATCGGGCTGTTACGATCGTCATCACGCGCCTTATATATCCTGCACGAGGAAAATTCTCAGGATTCGTACGGGAAATTGACGACAAATAAAGCGTCGCAGTCGTCGTTGGAAAAGCGGCTAATACCGCACGACTAATACAAAAGATAATTCCGTCTTTCAAATATCTAAAAGAAAACACTGAACGCTATCGTCGTCTTTACAATAATATTATCGAATTGTATGTGTTAATTGCAAATAAATTAATCGATTCAATATGTTGTGCATGAAATAATCGTACGTTTACTCTAAACACATGCTTACGGTATTTACGTCGTAGCTAAAGTTGCCCTCTGATAGGCGCACGGTATTAAAATCGTTAAATAATTTCGCGATATTTTTTTAATTTATTTTGTAATAAATGCTATATTAAAATTAAAAAATGATATCTTTATTTTCAACAAATATTAAAACACATTTATAAATTCAATATTTATATCAAAACTAGCTGTGCCCGTTCACGCGTTGCTGTGTTATGCATTTAATTAAAAATCTGAACAAAAATGCAATTTTGTTACATCAAACATAATTTATTAATGATCAAACGTATATAATACATCGAAATGAAAATTAACAATAAAATTATCCCTACATATATATATCATTTATTCATAGTTACCATGGTTACACTTTCAACAAAATATTACTGATTAAATGTTACTTTGATGATATATTTGGGAGAACCCCAACTCTGAATTAAAAAAAAATCAATAACCTTAACGGTGGATATACCTAATAATTTCGATGTATGGATTTTGAATCTATTAACTACAGACAGAGAGACACACATTCATTTATATATATAACTTTGATCATTTTAAAGCTCGTAAAGATCTAGTTTTCATAGTTGAAATAATTTACTATACAATAAAAAAACAATGAATTGGTTAATAGATTAATTAAGCTCAAGTGGATGCTATTTGGAGTGGAAAAAAATTATGTAAATCTGTAACGGATGGCCGTATGGATAACAAAAGCGACTCGTCTGCCAGAATATATACGTTTGATTTTTTTTTTTTTGTTCAATTTAATGAAAAGACAGTTTCTGAAGACATTCAAAGATGCTTATCCCATCAGCCGATGGCTGTTTGCTCGTGTGTTGTCTGCGAATAGTGGAGACTCGGAGCCTTGTTTATCTTATCTATGTGACAGTGGCTTCTCTGCACAGTTGTCTTCGGGCAATACCCATTTACCGAGACAATATCCAGTGCCGACTGTGTGTTTATTGTCAGCGCTGGAAATTCGGAATGTTCAGCTGCGCTACTAGGGCGACTGCTGTCGTTGCACATTGCGAATTTCACAATTTGGAAAATCGCTAAACGCGAACGCGCTCTATGAATATTCAAAACGAATGAATACTACTCTAGACGTTTAATATTTTCTCCAGGGCGTGTGTGTGTGTGTGTGTGTGTGTGTGTGTGTGTGTGCAATTGTTCAGTCATTGGAGAGTTTCCAAGCTTTCGATTCAAAAACAAGTTAATTCAATTGCTTTTAAATTATTCCATACCGTATAACCATTTTATGCTGACATTAGAAAGTTGCCGAATCGTTAAATTAGATAAAATCGTCTCAAAATAATATCGATTCTAAACGAAATTATATACACAACAACGCATACCATTCTACTTATTGTTATATATGGAATAGATTAATATTTAAAAAAAAAATCGCACAAATTTTACTATATTTTTCAATCTTTTAATAGTACGACTAAAAATAATATTTATTAGAAATTGACATTAATTCGCAACTTGAATTTATCTAAAATTATTTTTTTTCTTCGTAGATATCTTAAAATCAAAGTATGAGTATTACAAATTTGAAAGAAATATATTGTAAAATACTTTAATTATCGATTGGGCAATCTTGGAAATTTTTTGAAGTTTCAAAATAAATAAAATCATACACTTTTTTATCGTACTATTTTCAAAATATTTTAATCTATATTATATATAGTCAATTTTACATATAAATTTGATTCAAATAAGACTCATAATTTTGTAATATTGAGATTAAAAATTCATAAATTATATTATAAATATTTCTAAAAAAAAAAACAATATTGCACAAAGTACGAATGATAAACGAATCAATTTATAACTTCAAACTTGGCAAAATAAAAAAAAAACATTACTAATTAATCTACTTCATTATTTATTATATAAACATTTCTTTAATTAGCTTATAAGAGTCGGGAAAAGAAATTGAAACAATTAAAAAGTTGCGTAATTAAAATGAAAAATCTAAAATTTTCAATTAATTTTTAAGCCTTACAAATCGCAACGTCAAAAATTTATCGACATTATGTCTCAATAAATTCGACACAAAAAAAAATACAACACAAAAATGTAATAATTAAAAAGTTACAATATAATTAAAATTAATTAAAAAAAAAACGAATTTTTATTCGCTTCCGAATATCTTTACGAATTCGGTAACGCAATGTTAAAATATTTGATTAATTATAGAAAATCGTTAACTTTCATGTTTTTCAACATCACAATGTTTCCTTTGACGCAAATCAACATTATAATTAATTAATTTAGACTCGTTTTTCCCGAGACACACGTGAAATATATTTACATCGCCATTCATTCTTTGATGATATAAAGAGGACGTTGATATCCTGTTCGTTTAATTAATTAAGTTATTTTTACGTATAACGAAATTTCTTTGAGATCAATTAAAAAATATATATATATACAGTCTGATAACGATCAAATTAAGCCATATTTTTTTTCATAATTATATATTCGTATTTTAATTAAAATTAAATCAATATGAAAAACCAATATTCGTCGTTTTAATTTAAATTAAAACAATATTAAAAACCAACATACAATATTCATAAGATAATTATTTTTTCATTATATAAAAAATAAATTATACTTACCTTCCAAATGCTTTGGAGTTTTGAATGACAATTTCGCCTTACTTTTTAATTACAGTAGTATGATAGATTAAATTTTTATTTTGACTGTGTGTCTAAAGGTTAACACTGAATTATAAAATGAATTAATTTTAATAATATTCAATTCCTTCTCTTTTTGGATATCAATTTCGTTAAAAAATAATTACTGTAAAATAATTTAAAAAAATATTTATCATTAAAGTCATTAACTAAAATATAATAATTTACAACATATATCTATGTATATATACGAGCATATAAAAAATAAATGTATATATATGTACCATTTGTATAAATAGATTACACACAGTAAACGCGAAACGCTTTTCGCAGCCAATCATAGTATTATCCAATAATCCATCATAAATTACGTATCGATCGCGAATAAAACGGGAATTTGTCCCATTTTATATACGCTTTATGTTTTTCCGAAGAGCAAATACTTCATGCATTTCGATTCGTTCGTATTTCACATAATTTCCAGCATAAAAATAATAAACGCCATATGAATAATCCACTTAACGCATTAGAAAAGGCTTCGTGCCGCTTTCCGATAATAAAAAAAAACACACACACACACATACACAAATAATATTGTATTTTTACGGTTTTGTCGCGAAATAAATAAACGGGTATTAATATATTATATATTAGTGCTTAATTTTCTTCGCTAAACGATGATTGTTAATAATGGATTAATGTACATCTTTTATTAAGATATTCACTATTTTTTTCTATAGAAATATAAATACAGTCAAATCTGTTTTTGTGCGGTAGATAGGGACCGCATAAAAAATCGCACAAAAAATATTAGTTAACTTTATAAATATAAGAAATAATTTTAAGACAACACATGAAAAAAAATATGCGATAGAAGGAAACCTTATAAAAAAAGGTTGGTGGCAACTAACTGAAGTTATTAAATGGAGCATTATATATAATATATTGAAATTGACTGATGTAATATATATAAAAAAAGTGATGCCAACACAATAAGTCGTTTTGTGATTCATATACCGCACAAAAAAAGAAATCGCACAAAAAACGCACACAAAAAGATCGCACAAAAACAGGTTTGATTGTATAAGATAATCGTTAACGATTAAATTCAATTATTATATACTATGTTTATCAAAGATTTTTTTAATGAACTGAATGGATTAAAATACCAATAAGGATACTTTTTAAATATCTAACTGGATTTAATCATAAAATAGATACTCGTACTCAAAACTATTTTTTCTCATTTTTTTTTTTTTGAAAAAAAACTGTTTATATATATATATATAATCTAAGAATTAAACATAATGTAAAATGAAATCTTTTAAGAAACTTCCCAAAAAGGATATTATTTTATTTTACATATACGTATATAATGTTTGAAAACGATCACATCTGCCGTTATTCGTACGTAATTTAATCCGCCATAAACAATTTGGTAAGTTTTAAACGGCGTACAATTTCATTCCGAGCAAAAAGGACACGCCGCGAAGATGGCGAGGATAAAAAAATTAACCATTTTGTTCGGGTCAGGCTCACGACATTTATCAACTTGATTAAGAAACTTTATTAAGTCGACGTGTAAGGGAAGAGGAGAGAGACGGAAAAAGAAAACGACCGGTTTTCTTTTTCCTTTTCATCTCTCTTTTTTCCTTTCGAGAACCGCCATCGTATACAGAAGAAGAAGTGAAAGAAGAATAAAACGGGAAAAATGAACGAAAAAAGAAACGAGGTTTGTTTTGCGAGGAAACGTCGAGCGTTGACAAGGGGAATAAGATTTAGTGGACCGAAATTGCCGAGCCACCCTGTACCTGTCACCGAATCGCGTCCCGATACAAATTCCGTTCATCTTCTTCTTCCCCTATACCGGTTTTCTTTTCTTCTTTTTTTTTACGAGGCACCAGTTTTCATCCCCGCTGTCCTTAATGTAATTGAAAGTTAACTGCTCGTGAACGGAAGAGACATATTGATACTGCTCGTAACTTAACTGTCGTTCGTCTACAATGTTTACAATGAAAATAATGCACTATATTTATGCAATATACATTATATATCATTAAAAAATAATAATAATAAAAATTGTATATATATATAATATATAAAAAAATATATTATAATAATCCCATACAAAAGTGTATTTACATGAAATTATAATTTTTTTTATAAATTTCACACATAGACTAAATCCCAGATCGAATTTTTTGCGAAAAAAAAAAGATTTTCTATATTCGAATAGCACAATTTTAATGAATATACAATGTCACATAAAAAATGTCATCTATCGCAAAATTTCTTTCGAAAATGTATTCCGAAAAGATTGCAAAGAGTCTTCTAATGCGAATCGACTTATCCGAAAATAATCGGCTTTTCACTCGGGTAAGTAAACTACAATAGGTTTATATATATATATATATATATATATATATATATATATATATATATATATATATATATATATATATATATATATATATATATATATATATATATATATACACACTTCAACGCCTTCTTATCGAGATAAGTTTCGCTTCAAAAGTTTATAAAAATAAATAATATATTTTACGCAAAATATGACGCAGATTTGAGTTTTTCACTTCGAGTTTCTCAATATTGAATAATATTAAATATAAGACAAATTGCAAAATGATTTTTCTTATGGGTGACAATTTATGTTTTTTTTTTTTTTTGAAAATTTCATCTTTGAATATAGCATGTGAAAAGATGGTCGATACTGTGAAAATTGTTTAACATGAATGTGCCATTTTCCACGGTTTTCCACGCTGCATTTTACAGCGTCAAGCAGCTTAACACCACGTTATCGCTTTTCGTGATTTTTCCAGTGCATGAACAAGCTATGTTTTTCCTATAACCATTTCATTGGCTTTCTCAAGAAATATTTATTGTTACTTAATTCAAAGATGAATTATCTAAAATTAATATTTATTTATACTACGATAAAATATTATACTATATAATGCATTTTATATTGTGATATATATCGCATTTTACAAAAATTTCAAATATATTTTTTTAATTAAAAAAATAATAATATAACACTGTGATCAAAAAGTAAAGTGAATTTGTTTATAAAATGTTAATTCTTTATTTATTCTTCCAAATCAATTTCGAATAGTCTTTTTCCGTTATAGCTATAGCCTTCAAGACCTTCTCCGATTCGGTTTTTATCTCTTTGAACGGAGGCTCGAAAATCGCACGGAGCCAAATCAGACAAATACGGTGGTTGCGGAACGAAATGAGTCATTATTTTTGGCAAAAAAGTCACAAAGAACCAATACAGTATGACACGGTGCATTATTGTGATGAAGGAACCAAGAGTTGTAAAAACACGTGTAATTCGGAGAAAATTAAACCTTTTGACAAACAAACGCTTAAAAAATGTTATAGACAGACCTACCAACCTAAGAAAAAAAATACAATTTATCGTCCTTCCTAATACCCGTGAGCTTTAAATGACAATTTCACCATACTTTTTGATTACAGCATTTATAATATTTCATAATATTTTATCATTTTATTGATTCAATTAAATTCATTTTATTTGAATCGATGAATAATATTACGATACAATTAGAAAGCTATTATCGCAAATGCAGAGCGTAATTGATTAAGAATTATATTGATCGACATTAATGAAATTTCGTAAAAGCTTCAGTAATTCTCATCTAGTAAAATATTTAATGCCACTTTTACGATCCACTTAGACTATTCGGAGCCTACGAACCCATAAAAAGTCATTCGTTTCGTCCATTCGACCACGAAACAGTTAAATACGAATAAACAAAATACACTTACATAAAAACATTTTCATTGCCGAATTTTGTGCAAGTCCGATGTCAATAGCAATATTTATATATAATGAAATTGTTTCGCATTTAATTCACAAATATATTTGAAACAATATGATTCGGGACTGTATCGTGTTTTTTTTTTAATAACGAATACCAAAAAAAACCAAAACTTTATCCAATCTGCTAACAGCGATAAACATTATAAACTTTTTAACCTTGACTTGATTGTAAATATGGTACTGATGATCTGAAAGATGATAAACTCATTATGAGCCAAAATCATCATTCGTTAGATATATTTATAAGTAATATTTTTAAAGAATTCTCCAAAATTTCAGAGAGAAAATTGTATAAAATGCTAGATTAATGTTCTCAAATCAAACCACTGATTTAATAAAATTAAAAATGAAGTAAAAGATATATGTAATAATAAGAATAATTTAGGATATTTATTAGGTCAGAATAGATCTAGAGCTATAGGTCTTCCAAGACCTATAGCTCTTAAAGATATGAATTATAACATTATAGGTCTTATAAGACCTACTACTATCAAAAAAAAGTATGGTGAAATTGTCATTTAAAACTCTCGAGTATTAGGAGGCAGGTAAATTGTAATTTTTTTCCTAGGTTGGTAGGATTGTCTATAACATTTGCCAAGCGTGTGTTAGTCAAAAGTTTTAATTATCTCCGAGTTACACGCGTTATTACAACTCTTGGTTCCATCATCACGATAATACATCATGTCATATTGCATTGGTTCATCGCGACTTTTTTGCCAAAAACTCTACTCATATTGTTCCGCTATCATCGTATTCGCCTGATTTAGCTCCGTTGGACTTCTGGCTATTCAGAAAACTCAAAATGCCAATACGGGGACGCCATTTTGACACGATTAAGGAGATAAAAACCGAATCGAAGAAGGTCTCGAAATCTATACCGAAAAAAGATTATTCTGACTGGAAAAAGCATTGGCAAAAGTGCGTTTATTTATAATAAATATATAAATTCACATTTAATAAACAAATTCATTTTTCTTTTTGATCACAGTATTATCTCATTATTTTGAAAACGTACAGAAGATTTTGCAATAATTTCATATATTTTTATAAAGATTAAAAATAGCCAATATATTTGTATATTATATACATGGTATATTTTTATAAAATATTTTGCGATCGACCTCAAGTCGTCATAGGACATATTCAAACTTCGCTAGCATATAAAAATAGTTCATGCACGACTACGTATAGAGCTTTACAACGGCAAAGAGTGTATGCAAGTTTTTTCCAATATATATATATATATATATATATATATATATATATATATATATATATATATATATATATATATATATATATATATATATATATATATACCTATATAATACACGTATCCATACAAATTTATGTGTAGGATGTGTATTGTAGGTTGGATCTGGAGTGTACCCAAAATGCCAATTCAACGCTGCAAGCACAGAGTACATTGCTTATAGAGCACGAGCACGGCTCGGTTGCGGTTCACATAAAACCTGATAGAATTTCAGATTTACGAGCGAAAAAATGATATGAAAAATATACCACCTACGATGTTTTCGGCAGTGGTAAATTTGGCATTTCCGAATTGATATTCAAGAAATAGTGCGGCGAGAGCCTTCGCGAAATCCACTCCTTGTCTTTTCCTCCTCACGGCTGCGACGTGTGTTGGAAAAATAATGCTTGTTATTTTAATATTATATATATATATATATATATATATATATATATATATATATATGTTGTTGTTTTTTTTTATTTTTCATGTATTTTCCATTTCGTCTCAGTAGGTCTTATTGGATTTTAATGGCATACAAATACGTATATAATTGTGGGAAGGACATTACTTTCGGAATTATTAACGATAATCGGCGGTTTTCAACCGACGTTCTGCGAGCGAATAATATGAATTTTAATAATGAATAATATATATAATAAATATAAGCCTACTAGATAAATCAGTAATTATTAAAAATATTTAATCCATTTTCTTTTGCAACTTAACCATGTAATGAAAATATTAACAATAGATTGATTTAATTCCGGACCGTAGTGACACTAAGAAATAAATAAATAAATTATGACGACGTCGTAAATAAATCAATTTTGTAAGATTTACGTCGTTCAATCCTCTTTTTGTTGGTTTGATGAGAAAATCTACTTGTTTTCTTCGCATTACCGGAGAAAAGCTTTAAAGAAAATTACGATAAGCCATCGAAAAAAATAATATTATATATTGACGATCGGTGTTTTTGAAGCAAAAATAAAATACCCGTAATAATAATTTATAAGTTTGATCGTTGTGTGTTAAATTTATCTCTATTATGTTTTATCGCATAATTAATTCATTAATCACGCTAATTATCTTCATAAACTAGAATTTGAATGTTTTGTTATCTTAATTACGAATATTATAGTGTATTCAAAATTGACATTTGAATTATTGAATTAGGATTGTTGTTTCGTATAATTTCGTTTTTAGCAGCATGAATCGAAATCAAAATGATAACACTCATCGATGAGCGCGTCGAATAATTGACAATTATAAAATTTCATTTATGATAAATTATTCGTTGAATTTGCAGTGGCCGGAATGAATAATCGTCACGTTCACAAACCACACGGTGTTAGATCCCTGGCTTGCGGTTTAGGACAACCACGCCCTAGTATGCGGTGGCGCCTGGGGAAAACACCATAATTTGGACTAGATGAGGTACAGGATCCAATGGTGTGGCCCTTTTATGGACCGCACTGAAATTGCGCCAAACCCACTTAGGTCACTTTTCATACAGGAAATGGTCAAATATATTTTAGTTAGATCCAATTTTCAATAAAAACGCTATATAACACTGTGATCAAAAAATAAGCTGAATTTGTTTATAAAATAATAATTCTTTATTTATTCTTCCAAATCAATTTTTAATCCTCTTCAAAGTAATCTTCGCATTTTTTCAAATGCTTTTTCCAGTCCTCAAGAATAGTCTTTTTCCGGTATAGCCTTCAAAAACTTCTTCAATTCGGTTCTTATCTTCTCAATCGCGTCAAAACGGCGTTCCCGCAATGGCGTTTTTGAGTTTGGTAAATAACCAGAAATTTCTCGGAGCCATATCATCAGGCGAATATGGTGGTTGCGGAACGAAATGAGTTTTTGTCAAAAAAGTCGTGAAGAACCAATGCAATATGACATAGTGGATTATTGTGATGAAGAAACCATTAGTTAAATGATAATTAAAGCTTTTGACAAACAGACGCTTGGCAAATGTTATAGACAGTCCTACCTACCTACCTCGGAAAAAAATACAATTTACCTGCCTTCCTAATTCCCGTGTATGTAAACTACACAATAGTGTATGTAAACTACACAATAGGCGCATTTAAATATTGCCATTTTCGATTGGAATCAATTTTTTGACATTGAATAAAAAACAAAACGATGCCCACACGTCCTTATTGTCGAGATGCCTACTATTTGCTACCGTCGAAGAGAATTTAATTGCTTTTGTCTGGTTTCATTCGCCCTTCAACCTTAGCTGCCCTCAGACGCAGTCACTTTAATCATAATCTCGCGAATCACCGCTTTTCGAATTGCTTTTGTGTTCATTACCCGGAAAACATTCGTGTTCGTAAACTTTAAGCCGACAATTTAATCTCAGGTAAACGTCGTATCTAACTTGTTGATTTTTCAACGTCACAGATTGAACATGGCTCGTTTCCTATTCGATGACTCTAGAATAAATTAATTATACGGTTAAACAATTAATTTTGCTTTCTACCGGAATACTGTCCGCTTCATCGATCATTGTGAACCGTTGATGTTGACGAAGGGTATGCGACTTAATAAGCATAAATATCAATATAAATAACGACGTTGATATATACATATATATATATATATATATATTGGTTTACTATATACTTATTATAAATTCAGTATTCCAAGAAAAACATATAATATTCGATGTAATGGTAGATATAACCTTTTTTATAGTGTTTATACTATATTTGAATGCGTATAACTGAATTTTTATAAACACAACACCACTGGCGACTGCGAAATATGAACCTTATGGGAATGCAAAAGGTAGCCTTGTTTGAGGGCAGGTGAACAAACATTCCGAACCGAAAGAAAAGTGGAAAAGCGCCAGAAGATGAGGAAGAAAGACTACTTGAAAACGAAAAAAAATAAAAAGGTCCGAGTCGCCAGAGGCAAAATGGCGTTATCAAATAATTCACGTTGACCAGTGGCCATTGTTTTATATATATATATATATATATATATATATATATATATACATCTTCAAACCTCCACAGCCTCCAAAAAGCCGTATAGCCCTCGGGCGGATTATCCGTTCAAGTAAGGGAGTTCGGTTTGGTTTGGCCGACGTAAATATTGAAACCATTTCATACGCCTTGGCCTGCCACCCAGAAAAAAACCCCCTTCGGACCCTGGCGAGGCCCTGCTCACCGAATAAATTTAATTTATCCCTTCCCGTATGTGCCGTGTTTTATTTATTCCTTTTTTTTTTATTCTTGCGCAGGGTCTCTTGGACTCGCCGACATGATCCTCTTATCCCTTTTTCGTTGACGTCTTCTCAATATATTTCACAATATATCCGTTCTATTATTATTTTTCGAAAATTTTCATATAAAAACGGATCTTGTGTAAACGCAGATAAAGCTCGAAAGCGAAAGAAAATTTTGATTATTCGAACCGGGGTGAATTTATTTTCATACCGCATAAAAAAAACGATCGGATTCCGAATTATCATAATATAAAATAATATATAATTATCATATTATATTTTACTCTTGTTAAAGAATGATTAAAACCGACAACGCGCATTAAATTCAAATGAAATAATAAATATTAAAAAAATAACTATGGTAAAATTTTGTGGAAACACTTCAATTACCAAATTTATGAACCATTCTTAATGGATTTTTATGTTAAAATTGAGTAATATATTACATGTGTCGTGAATATTTAACGCGCTTCATCGACCTATATATTATAGACCTATATATAATATATTGGAGATCTTTCATCTTATATATATATATATATATATATATATATATATATATATATATATTTCCTTTATTTTTCCACGACGAACACCTTCTTTCTTTTTACGCTTTTTTATGTCGAAGTCGCGTTTGAAAAGGGGTCATAAAAATCGGATGATTTATTTCGAAGGTCTAAAAGAAAACATTATTTCCAGACTGGCGGACTGTAGAAGCAAGATTCGCTCTGAAGAAACCAGATCCTATCCAATTTCGATCTCCGGCTTAAAATTGCAACTTATGCGATATGCATCGCGAAGGTTTGGGGGGAAATGTGGAAATTTTGCAGCGGAAAAAGGGATGACTGGAAATGATCAATGTCGTCACCTTTTGTACACGAGAAAGCCATTATATCTTTGGTTGCCTTTTAAACCTTTCGTCGGAAATTTATTCCGATTTCCATCCCCGAACAAAGAAAATCGTCGCGAAAAGATCCATATTTGATCTAAAATCGGATTAAAATTATACTATTTGTGATATATCAAAAAAGAGTACAAAGCATTTCCATTTATTCTCTTAATATATTCAAAATAAATATTGAGTTTTTTATACGTTATTAAAATAACTTTGTTTTGGAAAAAAATTAATGATGATATTACTTATGTACTTTAATTTGAAATATTGACTACTGAATAAAAATACAAAGTATTAAAATAAAAACATTTGAAATATATATAATACGTCGATGAGTGAGTTATCATCATTGTCTTTTATTGAATTTTTTTTTCATACACATATATACGGGGTTTTATCGTGAATATATTTACGTTCATCACAATATTGGACGACTAGTGCCGTAAAAATTCACAATATGAAACGAAAAACCGGGCACGGTAAGCAAACTTTGTAGCAAGGCGGCGACTCGGAAAAATTTTATGCGAAAATGTTGCAACCGATCTCGAATATAACACACATACATACATACATATATATATATATATATATATATATATATACGAGCGTTCCATGAAAAGTGTATATTAACCGATTTTCCGGGCGCAGTAAAGTAGATGGAGAGGTTCCGACGCCACCGGAAAAACCTCATCCCGCCCTCGAATATGTTCAATAACAATCGGTTGCCAGGTGGTTGAGACACGTCCCGTGAGTTTTTCGCGGTAAAAATGGGAAATTCTGCGAGAGATTGAGCGAAACTGGGCGCAGGGGTAAACCGACCGTGTCACGGCCTCTTATAAACGCGCTAGCTCTCTTACCTTTCTCGAAAAAGGTAAATGTAGCGTAACATCCGAGAAGGCACAGTGAAAACCGCTTTCCCTTCCCCGTTCGTGTTGCGAAAATACTATAACAACATTATATTTTCCCGTCGGTACTATCGAATATTTTCCTTCGTACGCTGTGCGAATCTCGGTTGGAAATCTTAGAAAAATGGAATCTTGTCGCAGACCACGCTGAATAAAAATGGATAATGCGGATGCACGATTCATTTTCGATATTATGAAAGCCAAAATTCCAACACCTTTATCGCTATAAAAACTCAAAATCGATATAAAATATAATTTATCCAAAAATTCTTATATAAAACTGTGATCAATTTCATCCCTTTCATAGTAATCCCCTTTAAGACCGTACTACGATTTGGTTTTTATCTCCTTAATCGTATCAAAACGGCATTCCCGTATTGGCCTTTTGAGTTTACTGAATAGCCAGAAATCGCACGGAGCCAAATCAGGAAAATACAGTGGTTGCAGAACGATATAAGTCGATTTTTTGGCAAAAAAGTCGCGAAGAACCGATGTATTGTGATATGGTGTCAATATATTATTACTATATATTTCTCACCCTTTAACTGTGTTAATTAATATTAGTAATTAAATTTTGAGATTTTATTTTTTATCCGTGTTATGTTTATTCAAAAGAAAAAAAATGGGATGAAGTTGATTTTTTTCCCTGTATCTAAATAGGATTTTCATTATTGCGTTAGAAACGGATGAAAAAATCGCATATGAGATTTTGTTATAAACGAGGCATACGTGCGGCATCGTTTCATGCTAATACCGAGGCTACCACCGCCTTAATATTAAGGCCCGTATTGCAAATGAGATTTCCACGAAAAGGCTATATCCGCTATATTATCCCGGATTACGGGTATCGTGTGTCGTATGTGAGGGAGAAAAAAAAAGAGAGAAAACGGAGCGAGTAAAAAAAAAAGAAAATATTCGAAAAATCTCAAAGAAAATGCCGGTAATAAAAATTATAATTAATGTCGCTTTTAAGACTTTCAAAAGCGACTATTGTTTTTATTTTCATTTTCTTTTTGCGGCGGTAATGTCCGTTATTGCGAAAGGGCGGTGAAATGTTAACGATTTTTTTTTACGAATTGTAACGGCGCCGTAAACCTTTGTCGTAATGTTCGCGATTATTGCGATGTGAATGTCATGAAATGAAAATATTACGAAATTAATCTGAAAATAGTTTGAGAAACTGTTTGTGTAAATATAGTAGAACGGCAGCTATTTAAATTATATATTTCTATCGTAAAATTTTAACTATCATGATTAAATCAACATACTATTGCGATTAAAAAGTAAAGTGAAATAGTCATTTAAAATTGACATTAGGAAGGCAGGTAAATTGTATTTTTTTTCTAGGTTGGAAGAACTATCTATAATATTTGCCAAGTATCTGTTTGTCAAAAAGTTTAATTATCTCCGAGTTACGCGTGTTTTTAAAACTCTTGGTTCTTTCATCACGATAATGCACGATATCATACTGCATTCCGCAACCACAGTATTCGCCTGATTTGGCTCCGTGCGACTTCCGAGACCCTGTGCGAGTAGATGAAAACCGAATCAAAGAAGGTCTTGAAGGCTATTCCGGAAAAAATCTTACTTTTTTTTGAGAACTGGAAAAAGCGTTGGCAAAAGTGCGTTTTATCGCGAACGGGGATTACTTTGAAAGGGATTAAAAATTGATTTGGATGAATAAATAAAGAATTTAAATTTTATAAACAAATTCACCTTACATTTTGAATATTTATATCTAACATAATAACTAAAAATATTGTTATTTATAATTTACATTCATTGAATTTTGTAAAAATTTGTATATTTGTATCAAATTGAAATATCAATTTTTTTACGAACACTTTTAGTTAAATAGATTTAAAAAATTGGTAGCTGTTATGCGTCTTATATCATCGACATTTACCAACGATTTAAAATCATTGATATTACAACAGATTATATACCCATTTTTACTAGTTTTGAATATTGAAGAAAATTTTCCACCATATCTAATATTAGCACATCTATCAATGCAAGGATTTGGAGTATCGGGTATTATTGCATCTTTCGGTACATTGTGTCCCATAAATACTACACATTCTTGATGAACGCAGACAACCTACAAATAATAGATTTTATAAATATTAAAATTCTATATAATAAAAATAAACTATAAATTATTTATATATGATGACAAGGTACAAAAAATTCAGATATATTTTTAACATTCATACTTTATAGAACCATTCGGGAATTGGTAACTTATTAGATCTTCCTAAATATATTTCGTGTAGACCGCCGCCATTTCTTCTCATTAATTTTAAAACTCCGATTGTGCCGGTAAATATTGTCGCCTCTATTGATTTTGACCGAATATGCTAAATATAAATATGAAAATTTCGACAAAATTCTACATACAATTAATTAGATTAACTTTGAAATATAATTTAATAAAGTTACATTTTCTAATGCGCCCCATGTTAATCTATTGAACGACTTCCATTGTGGAGCAGTATTCGAATATATAAAAGTGGATAATTGAAAACTAGATAGAGAAAAATCTGCCCTAGGAGCTAAATGTCCTTTGTCTAATGTATCTTCGTGGTTAAATTGAAAATTCGTCAATTCGTCTTTTGAATTGCTGTATAAATTGTTAATTTGACCTCCCAAAATTTTACTTTCTGAAATTTTAAAACGACTATAAATATTTTTTTCTTATTACTAGAAATTAAAATTTATTATACTACTGTGATCAAAAAGTAAGGTGAAATTATCATTTTAAACTCTCTGACATTAGGAAGGTAGGTAAATTACAATTTTATAACATTTGCCAAGTATCTGTTTATCAAACGATTTAATTATTTCTGAATTACATGTCTTTTTACAACTCTCCGTTCCTGCATCGCAATAATGCACCATGTTATACTGCATTGGTTCTTCCCGACATTTTTGCCAAAAACTAGAGTCATATCGTTTTGCAACCACCGTATTCGCCTGACTTGGCTCTATGTAACTTCTGGCTATACAGCAAACTCAAAATGGAAATGCAGGTACGCCGTTTTGACACAATTGAGGATATAAAACACTGAATCGAAGAAAACCTTGAAGGCTATTTCGGAAATGGACTATTCTGAATGTTTCGAGGACTGGAAAAAGCTTTGGCAAAAGTGCTTTTTGATTTGGAAGAATAAATAAAGAATTTACATTTTGTAAATAATTTCACCTTATTTTTTGATCACAGTGTTATCATGACTATATATTTATCATTAATTAAAATAATTGCATAAGATTAAATATAATACAATAAAAGTAACTGAATTAAAGTAATGAAATAAATCAAATATATTCACCGTAAAAATTTATCGATAATGCTTCGTCTTTAACTTGTTTTATTGAGCGTAGATTTAACACGTTTTTAGCATACAATACTTTTAACGACGAAATTTCAACACACGATTCGTATAAAACAATTTGATTTCCATTTGATGTATCATAACCGATTTTGATTAATTTTGTACCATAACCGTCGCAATTATTGTGAGATATAATATTTTCTGAAATACGCATTCTATTTTTACATTCGAATGAATTTATATTACTTGAAGATACTGTGATTGCATTTATTACGCCGTTTCGACATTGAAACTATATATTGAAAATAAATTAATTAATATTATTAAAATTTCATAAAAATCTATTAATAGTATTTTCAAAAAAAAATCCAGATAATTGTCGTTTTACCTCTTCGAAATCATTATTTAAACAATCGGCTATTATTTTTTCGCCATCGTTTAAAATTAACGTTAAATTCTCTTTAAATACTTTCAAATCGTTTCTTTCGTTCAAATATAGAGGACTTTTGAGACTTTTGTAATTTCTTGGAAGTGTAAATTTGCAATTTTTCGATAGAAATCTGTCTCCTAAAATAAATAATAATAATAAAATTAAAAATATTTTATATGAGACAAAATGAAATATATAATTTATTAAGCATACTTTTGAACGTTTTAAATACCTGTCGGTTTAAATGACGGTATATTTATATTATTATTCGAATATGGTAAACCTTGGGATGAATTATGCGATTTACCAAACGGATTACTTGTATACATTCCAAATCCAGAATTGAATTTCTTATTCGGATATTTTGTAGACGAGTGTGAAATTTCATAAAGCCTTTTTCTGTTATTAAACGCTAATGAAAAAAAAATAAATTTCATTTTAATTGTATAAATTATTAAATAATATTTTTATATTTTAATACGTACGGTTTAATGTAGGATTATTATATGAAAATTTTGTTCTCCATAAAGTTGTTGTTGAATGTGGTGAAAAACGTGAAGTTCTATTTATTGAACCCAATGAAGAATCTTAAAAATTTTATTATTAAATTAAATTATATCTACTTATTTTTTTTTTTTTTTTTTTTGAGAAAATAATAAAGAGAATTCTTCGGTTGAAAAGCACAATATCAATACTTTTCAAAATAATATTAATTACGATAATAAATTTTAATAAAATCAGTTTTTCTCTATATATAATATTAAATATTTTTTACTCACTATTCAACCGAGTTTGCGATTTGAATTTTGTTGATGTTGATAAAAAAAATACATTATATAACACAAAAATAATGATAAACGTTCGCATCATTGAAAATATTACCATTGTATTTAGTTTTTTCTCTCACAAACGTAAATATATCTGAAAATAAATATTAATATTATGATTAAAAATCGTATTTATCCATAATGAAATTTATCGTCATATTTCAAAGCCATTTGAATAATACGATAATATTATTACAACGGAAGTTGAATGATAAAATATCGTTTATTTATTATTTAAAAATTTAAAACAATTCTATAATATTTACAAATTCACTTACAGAAATTGTAATTAAAACTAAATTTAATAAGGACAAAATGTCATTACATATATTTTTAATTAATACTGATATATCAATCTTTAAATAACATTTATAGTACGGAAATAGATAAAATGTTGCCTTTGCAAATTTAAAATAAAAATTTTATTGTGTTCGTCAGTATCAATATTTTAATATTTTCTCTCGAGAATAACGAAAAGATTTTAACAAGCAAACAATATTATATAATTACAGAATTATATTTTATATAATTGATTATTTTCTATTTTTGTTTTCGATATTAAAATATTTCTACTTACAACAAAATAGTGAACTATGCCATATGAAATATCACTAACGACTGTATTAATGCGTAGTAAAATTTTCCATATTATCTAATTTTTTTTATAATATCCTACTATAAAATGTTTATTTTATTATATTTTTCATTAAATGATTCACGTATTTTTATCTATAATTAAAAAAATAAAAAAAACTTTATATATATGTGTGTGTGTGTGTGTAATTTTTAAATAACTTAAAATCGTGATTTACAATATCACTTTTTTATATGAAAATTCTCAACAATATTCTATAAGATAAATTCCGTTAAATGTAAATTAATTGATATCTACATCAAAATATGTGATTAACATTTAATAGCAATTCCATACAAATTTAAAATGTAATTTATATTAAAAAAATGATAATGGTTTTATTGCAGTAAAAAAATATAAAATATGTATATAATTTTAATTATTGTGAAACAATTTTTGAACGATTTTGATATTACTTTTTCCTCAATTTATTCACCTTTGCATTCGAGAAGAAAGTTCGGTTTAATAAGCGGGTCAAAATTGCGAATTTCGCTGGTCCTCCCGAAAGGGGGGAAGGGGCGGGGCGATGTAATTATCCGAAAACGAGAGTAATAGTTTTAAAAGTATGTGCGTAATTGGTCACGCACAAGAATTTCACGATTTTCACGAAATTGCCCCATTTTCTGCGACCGAAATAAAATCCGAAGTGCTTTTCCGGCTGCAGTGCCTAAACTTTCGTCTTTACGACGCCGTAACGTTGTCCGCGAAGTGTAAGCGTCGTCATGACGTCGGAAAACTCGAGATTCGATGACGACAACATTTATTTAAAATGTAAAAATATAACAATCTAATTTTAGTTAAATAAATATACAAAATAATTTTTCTTTATATTTTTAATATCGTCAAACGCTTTTTAAAATAAATGATCCGTAATGTGTCAGATTATCTAATAGTCCAATTATTTATAGTTCTATTGCTTACGAAAAATATTAATAAATTAACAAGTTTGAAGACTTGATTGCAAACTTGATTACAATAAATCCTCGATTTGCGTAATTTCCGAAATTGTCATTTCCGAATTTTCGTCATTTCAGAGTTGCGTCGTTAAAATTTCGATTTGCGTTGCTAAATTTTATCAAATTTTTAAATGTTTAAATTTCATATCTAGAACGATTTTACTTGCATCAACTAGATTATATAACGAAATATATTTCATAGGTAATTAATAAAAAAAAATTAAATGATTGAATTTCATATACCATAGTTTCATATTATCGTAGTCAAAATAGAATCGCAATATTATCTTAAATTGCGATTTATCACTGTCACTACTCACATAGATATATATATATATATATATATATATATATATATATATATATATATACATAATGTAACACGTATTCTTATATTTTTTTTATCCGTTGCAAAATATAAAAGATGGTCGTGTGCAATATTTGCAATGCTTTTAGCAAGTCAATCATTCATGTTGCGTCTTAACGACAGGACAAATATTTGTCACTTAACATAGAGACGAGTCTCTAGCTTTTATGTATTATTAAATATACGCGATATTTTTTATTATATATATATATATATATATATGTATATATATATATATATATATATATATATATATATATATATATATATATATATATATATATATATATATACTGAATTTGCAGAATAATTTAAATGTTATTAGATCGTTATTAATTTGAAAATAATAAATAGATTATCGATTTGAATCGTGATATAAATTGTATATTTTAGTTTTTTTATTGTTTCAAATATTACTAAACACTCACACACATATATATGTATTATAAAGATATACACGTAGGCATATATGAAATTTTCCGCAATTTTGGTCCGTTTTTGCGGCATGTTGTTATTTGACGCAGAGTCCCGGGGCGCCTTCAACTTTGTTAATCTTAAAGTAATTGGCAATCCGGCCCCAGAGCCGTTAAAACTTTGGTCCGCGGCCTCATCCATGTTTTACGCTTCAGCCGAGAGGAGACACCTCTTACACTTTATACATAAAACGTATATATATATATATATATATATATATATATACACGAGTATGTGTCTCCTTCTTCTCTGGTCCATAAAGTTTTCATGAAAACAACCACCGCAACCTCCCGTAACGAAGCCGGAAAGTCTAACCCCGAAAAGGCCACCTAGCCTCACACAAACGCGAGGTCTTTTCCACTATGCCGGTAAATTTTGTAATAATGAATGAGTTCGCAGCGAGATTGAGGGCGTGCTCGGTTGACCTGTTGGTTTACTACCACCTGCTTGTTGAACTTGCTTATTGCACGACTGCGTTTAATATTACACCACCGAAGGGCACATAAAATTTATCATTTTAAAACGTGCGGTCTCGCATCACCAAATACCATTAAATTATAACGCTTTCTTTTTTTCAAGCAACGTCATATTATATATATTTTTAATATAATATTATAATTCTCTTATAATTAGGTTTAATTTTTTGAAAGAGACTATCTGAATTCCAGACCGAAACCTTTACTGGTCTCTTAGACCTCAACAACTCCTTAATTTTCATAATAAAAATGGTAAAGTTGAACCCAACCTATTATTCTCTCTGTAATTAAAGCATACTTATCATCAATCCAAGTCTGAAAGAGCTTGTCCCGTTCATAAAACAATATACTCCGCATTATTTAGACTGTAATCATGATGATAGACCGTAAAATATTTTCTTCATATTCTAAGTAAATGCATAAAATGGATCAATATTTTGAAAGAAATAGCTCAACTAATCAAACAATCTATCACAACAGATTACCAAAGAGCTGATTACATCCACTTAGTTTTTTGATTCAGTTGGTCTTTATAAATCAATCGAGAGGCATTTTACATGGTTATAAATTAAATATTTAAAAGTCATATAACGAATTAAATATATTGTATGACATATATAAAACGTGTCTGAAAAGCGCAATCTCCGCACAACAGTTATTAAATAATAAATTACATTTCATACATGGCATGTGTTATATTTGCCTATGCATTGTGTTTTCGCAATTAACCATTACCAAATGATAAGAAATTAACCGCAACTGTTATTTATGGGATTATCCTGAACAACATAGGCCACTCGCCATCGCTAATGCGAGTTTCTTGTTTGTGTCTCGATGCATGCAACGAGCCGGTCAACGTTAATGCTAACCATCTGTAAATAGCGTCCACCATTCCCCGAAAATACTACAAGATTTTCCAATTACATTTATAACAACCGCTTTCAACATGATATCGTAAAAAAAAGAATTTCACTTTGTATCGTTTATTTGTAGTGAACTCTCTTTTTACACGGTTTCTAAGAAAACGTGTAAAAAAAATCGAGTAATTGAATGCATGAAATAAAAAAAATCGATTAGGAATAAAAATCAATTTTGCAACTATTCATCGCTACTCGATAACAAGAGTGCACTTTTATTACGGACCGGACCAAAAATACTATCATCAGTAGATACATTAGATATGTCTAGCACTACTGTTGGCTTTGATTTAAATGAAGAATTTTGTTAATTATGAGTCAGATCAGGTCAGGCAGTCAGAAATTCAAATTGAGTATTCCCCAAAAAGTAAGCAAGCCATAAAATAGACCAAATCACTAACATATCTACAGGCATAAATCGACCAAAATTTTTAATTATGAATACCCTAATTATATTTTGTTGCTGTATAGATAAGTTTCTATAAGATACTCAAATTTTTAATCTAAAAAAAATAGATATTCGTGTAAAAAAAGAGTTGTAGTTATAGTAATATCGTTTTATGATAAGAACGAACCGATGTTTAAAGCACCCCTAACACGTGAGTAAATAAAATGGGGATAAAGTTAATAAGGGCGGTTGTCGGTGTCACGAATTGTACGTTTTGCGCGTTCAAAAGCATCTGTCCGCGAATAATTCGCGATCCGCAAGGGGTGCGCGTTTTACTCCAAAAACCGTCTACAATCCCTTTGTGATCCCCTAAACAGTCCCGGCTCGGCATTCGCTCGAAGCTCGCAAAATTTATTCAAATCTCGTTTTTCGCAAAGCTCGACTTTGAAAGAAGGAATTATTCCCCGATTCCCGTCTGCTTCCTGCTTTCCCATATCGACCGCTCTTCCGCCCAACGCCCGCCCTCCCTCCCTCTCCCTCCACCCGATACGATCTCGATTTCAAAGGGTAAGTTTTTTTTGGTCAAAGGAAAAAATATATCATCTAAATGCACTGAACAAGTTCCGTTTTAATTCCATGTAAAACTTTTAAATAATATTAACAAAATGAAAAAAAGAGTACCAACCAAAAGCGGCATACTACATATTTTTTTATTTATATTATGAAAATTTTTATAAAATATCACAAAAGCACTAAAACTTATCGAACCAATTTTCTACTATTTAACGCTTTTCTCTAGAGAATTTAAGCTTTCACCGCATTTTTCTTTTCTTAGTTTTTTTTTCACAAAATCAAAAGAACTATTAATGTTTAAAAAACATTATTTATTTTCATTTTAAAATTAAAATATCACGAATTTTTAAACAATATTTAATATTTAATAATTGAATTAATATTTTTTTATTAATAATTAAAGTATTGTAATGTGAATTCAGAACAAGGGAATTAAGAACTACCCTTTTTACCAATGCGATTTCATAAATATTAATTTCATCCGCTAAATTTAATATTGAAATCCAAAGCTTCCGTCAAATACTTATGACAGTATGATATGTCAAATGTCAATTTGTACTGAAGAGGCTCACTATTGAGAGATTCACATGAAAATTCTCGTTTTGAATCCCAACAAATGATGCTTGAATCGTTTGTGACGCATCGGGATCCAGCACTAAAGATGATATGGAGCGAGCATTTCAAGTGCTCGACCGGAAATCGGAAAATTCTCACCGGAAAAGCTCAACTGAAAAATTCACGACAAAACTTCGATTTGAAAATGCAGATTTACGATTGTACCTTGATATTTACAATTTATTTTAAATAATATTCAATACTTTTTAACTTTAAAATTATTCTATACAAAAAAAATTAATACAATTGTAATATCGTTACATATTTTGCTATAGAAAAATCTCAATATTTATAATTCAAAAAATTCAAGTGGCGTAATTATATATGGCATTTGAGAAAACAGCCCTTTTGCTTTCCATTCCTTAAAACCAATTAATTTCTAACGAGACTTAGATATGTACCGTTAAAGCGTAGTACAAATTAATTTTGCCTGAAAGCTGTAATTTCAGTATATATATGGTATATGTATATATATATATATATATATATATATATATATATATATATATATTTAAATACTATATATACGAATAACTATGATTTTAATTATAACAAACACAAAACACCCGAGAGATTTGTTCCGGGTTCATTTCCTACGACTTGTTCACTTTTGAACTATTGAATTAAAAATAAAATTATAACATGCAATATGAAATCTTTTCACTTACGTAAAACATTTTAAATTTAAATTATCAATACATATACAATATGTATATTATTATTTTTATCATAAATTGTTTTTCTTTTCTATTATAAAATATTATGAGGATAGAAAATTTGATCTAAAGTTTCAACCACCGTCGACAATTTTCTGTCTCTTATTACGCTTTCGACTATCGTCTACTTATCGCATAATGTATTTTCTATCGTATGCTTCAAAGAAAATCGACGTGCTTTCTTCAAATTTTTCGATTTTATTAGAAGCAGACGCTTATGGAATATAAATTATTACATTCGTTCCATACCGAGTCGAATTACAAATATGTAATCGCGAAAAAACTTCAAACAATATTTTATCTATTTCCAATTTTATGCTCATATAGAACGCAATTTATACAAAATTAATTTATAAGTATTAACACAGTAACTGTAATTCTTTTTTGACTGGAGGAAAATGTGCAAAACAAAAAAGTCAAAATTGACCGCATAACCTATGAAAAACCTATTTTCTTTCCCAATACAATTAAAACAACCGATTGCCAAAATTCTAATAATAATTAGCTAAGTTAATGTGATCCAGACGTATTTGAAAAGCCTTCCACAAGTTCAGATATATACCTATTTTGACATTCAACCGAATTCCTAATGCTTTCTATTTTTTCTTTCATTTTAATTTTAAAGACTCAAAAGACAAAATCAAACCATAATTAAATTTCTAATATTTACATCATATTGCCCAACATCATCTTCAGTATAACTGAATTTAGACCTAAAGAGTGTGAGAATTTGTTTCTATACGAGAAAGGATGCCTAACTCAACTCTTCATAGGATCTGTTATATCACCATCTCAGATTATCGTTGATCTATCATTCTTTTCTAAAAAAATCAAAACATTTACATACATATAACAACGAACAATATAATAATATTAAAATATTATAAATAACGTTGCTCGTTTAATATTCAGTCGTTTCATATGTAAATACGACTCCAGATGTAAATCCATAATCTCATTGAAGCAGTCGCGCGTCTGAATGACGTGGATTAAACCGGGATGTGCGAGTCGATTTCGCGAACTTGACACGCTCGCATTAATTATACCGCGAGAGAATGCCTAATTTAGCATTAAATTTACCTTGACTAATCGAACTTGCTACAATAAAGATCCTTTCCTAACATTCTGCGATTCTCAAATGCTCTCCATAGAAATGAATCGCGTCTAATTATATCTATATGAAGCTATTTAATCAAGATTCTCTCTATTTTCCCCAATTTATACTACGTCAGAGAGTACTATTATCATCGTTAAAATCGAGAAAATAATTTTAAAACTATATTACATTGTGATAAAAAAAAGTACGGTAAATTTGTTTATAAAAGCTCAATTCTTCATTTATTCTTCCAAATCAATTTTATCCCCTTCAAAATAATTCCCATTCAATAAAACGCACTTTTGCCAACGCTTTTTCCAGTCCTCGAAACAGTCGAAATAGCCTTCGAGACCTTCTTCGATTCGGTTTTTATCTCTTCAATTGTGTCAAAACGGCGTACCTGCATTTCCATTTTGAATTTTCTGTATAGCCAGAAGTTGCACGTAACCAAATCAGGCGAATACGGTGGTTGCGAAACGATATGAGTCGAGTTTTTGGCAAAAAAGTCGCAAAGAACCAATGCAGTATAACATGGTGCATTATCGTGATGAAGGAACCAAGAGTTGCGAAAGCACGTGTAACGATAATTAAACCTTTTGACAAACAGACGCTTGGTAAATGTTGTAGACAGCCCGAGAGTTTTAAATGACAATTTCACCTTACTTTTTGAACACAGTAGTACAATTCCTGTTTCGTAATCAAATAACCATTCGCAAAATTGATGCAATATATTTTTTTTCATACAAAATATATTTCAATATTATTTCACGTATATAAATCAAATAATAGAGTATTATATGTATTTTAATACGGCGAACGAAATCGTCGGATGCGTTTTAATAACGTTTTTATTGCGTTCATTACGCTAAAAATTGAAAATTGAAATATGCGCAATCGACTCGGTCTGCGCTTTTCGGTTATTGTTTGCGTACAAAATTTCGCAGCAATTCGTTATTTTCATATCGATAATAAAATTTTAATCACGAAAATGTGTATTGCTTGATGCTCAACCCTTTCATAACGGGGTATATATAATTATTATCGAGCTCATTAAAAATAAAATTATATTATAGTATATTAAGCATAATCCGTTGCGCAATTCATAAAAAACGGACTCTAATATTTTAAATAATTATTTTCGAATATACCAAACTGATGATTTGTTTCATTATTTTATTGTAAATAATAATATACATTTCTAATTTATCGTTATAGATAATGGAAAATTTCTATCGAGATATTTCATTTCATATTAGGGTTTTATTTGTTTTACAAAACGTTACCGATAAATTCTCAATGATTAAATTTTAATTGAACAATTGATTCCTACATTTATATATATTTTTATATAATAAATATATATTAAAAACAATATTACTAATATTGCTTTTATAATTCAAATATAAATATTAATCATTGTTGATAAACTAATTTATTTTTTTCATGGACATTGAACACGTTGATATCTCGACTTATTTATTTAATTTGTTCCCATCCAAAGTTTATTTTAGAAGCCTAGTTTCTTAAAAAAAATATTAGAACAAAACTCTTTCACTGTTCAATAAATTAAATAAATAATTCATATATATATATATATATATATATATATATATATATATATATATATATATATATATATATATATATATATATATATATATATATATATATAATGTATATACTATTAAACCTTTTTAACTGATTTATATAAGCTGTGTGATCTCTATTCGAGATATAATAAAATAATTAGGTAACCCGACCGAGATTTCGGTATTATCCGTTGAAACAAAGCTGGGGTCACAATTCACCTGCGCATAACGGGGACAACAAGTAACTTATACGTGAGACCACTTATCATATAGCTCCATAACCAGAACAGCAATATAATACCCGCAACCAACATGAACCTGAGAGATTTATGCTCGTAGCTTAACACCACAATAAACCTGCATCGATATGTACACAATATATACGACATTAATACACAATATATACACTAATAGACTAAAAATAATTAATTAATTAATATATATATATATATATATATATATATATATATATATATATATATATATATATATATATATATATATATATATATATATATATATATATATATATATAGACTATTTAAAGATAATTATAGATATTTAATCGAATCTATAATGAATTAAAAAAATAATATATATTTAAATCATGGTTGAAAAAAAATGTGTTTGGTGCATAATATACTACAATATGAAAGATCGCATATTGCGCATGCGCAAAAACGCATGAGCATCTTACAAAATGGCGAGCTATCGTAATCGAATTAAAATTCACTCGTAAATATTGAAATATCTACACGAAAACTTGTTTTTATAAATTATAATATAATATGTAAATGATGGTTATTTTGAATTTTAAAATAAAAATTTGATATTCGATCAATTAGTGGCAAATGATTAATTAAAATTTTACATAAAATAATGTTTTATATTTTATGTAAAATTTTAGTGGTAGTGTATTGAATCTTTCAAAATAGCATATTGAACTCGATCATGCAAAAAATTAAATCAGTACTTCAAACTACTAAAAATAATAACTTTTATTTATTTTATTTTCAATGCTGATGTTATTTTTTCACAAAAATATATCAATATAATAAAGTTTCTAAATAAGAATATATTTTTAAATGAGAAAAATATGAAGACATAATAAAAATATATGCATTATATATATAATATAATAGAAACCATTCGTTCACTAGATTAAATTGCATTTTTTTTAATAAAACTAATTGAAAACCGTACAATAAATATTCAAAATTGTATTATTACATCCCAAAATATTATTCCTCTTGGGGCAGCAAAAAAACGTGCAACTAACATTTTGTAATAGAATATGTAATAATAAAAAAAAAAGAAGAAAAGTCATAACTCGACTACAAGAATAAAAACAAGTCATTTTCGAACAGTACGACGGGGATTACGCATCTCCGGGATTTTCCCGTCACGGGACGGCGCCTTCGAAATTATGTCTCTTTTTCCCGGAAAAATTACTGAGGGAAAACGCGTGACACACGTGCGTTATTATTGCGTCGTGCGATGTCATCGAGGACGCGGGCAAAAGCCAAAAAACGGAACCTAAACGGAAAAGCAAAAAAAAAAAAATAAAATAAAATGGGAAAAATATGGGAAAAAATCGCTCACGTTTGCGTCTTAGCGACGTCTGGGGATTTCATTTCTTTCTCGTCATCCTTTATTTGTGACAGCGGCGCTAAATGAAAATATTACATTGATTCGCAGACGTAATTTTGTCGTGTAAACATCATAATATATATATATATATATATATATATATATATATATATATATATATATATATATATATATATATATATATATATATACAGTATGTTGCAAATATTGTGTAGTTCACAAACTATTTTTTTCATAAGCTGCTGTCTATCACAAAAAAAATATAAATATAAATCTTATGACTCACCGATGAATTTAAATGAGCTTCACGTGAATGAATATTATAACTGAAAAATCAATTTTGAATTAAAAAATTCAGTTTGTAGAGCAATGAAATTCGATTAATATTTATTTATATCTGGGGTATGAGTTTTTAATCGCAATCACACAATTATATTATCGTGTAAATTTATCGATAACATTTTATTAGTATTCGTAAATATCGTAATTATATTATAAAGCGATTTCCACTAATTGATCAATTATTTTGTAAATCTATTGATTGATTCTTACATTGTCATCGCGAGTGAGCAAATATGCAAAGTTTAAGCTCAATTGAACATTGAGAATTGCTAGAAAAATCGATTACAAAATGCCACCCAGTCAAACAAAGAAGTGAATGTTATATAAAAGCGTATTTGACATACTCGATTTATATCATCAAAATGTATCGAATGTTACTTGCGTTGAATTAATATGAATAAGGTGTGCATGAATTTGTTATATATATATATATTGTATATAGTATATAGAAAATATTTTTGGACATATCAAATAGGACATATGTGGAGTGCATCGGATATTATTGCCAGACGGTGAACACGTCAAGAGCACTCTCTCGGCAATTTTCACAACTAATTTGTGTATGTCACGTGCGCATGATATTCGCACTGTGGGGACGTTTCACGCATAATTAGTGCGAACCGGCAAATTTAGCAATTAGCCTCACTCGGTTTCCACGTTTCAGCCGCTGAAATTTCTCATGCTTAATATCCAAAATTTAACGTCATATATCAAAATGCCTCCGTACGTGTTTATATATGCGTATATATTCGTATATATATATATATATATATATATATATATATATATATATATATATATATATATATATATATATATATATACATTTGTAGTAATAACGTCGCTTGCTAATATTACATACACTTCCCGTGTTAAGTCTCTGCACGCGAACACTCGTCACTTCGACGTTGTTGCACTATTTATGCAAGCATTGTTCTGGTGTGCGCATCTCGTTTTACAATTGCTAAAACGTGATACGTGTTATATCACATTATATCAATGCATATATTACTTATATTCCATTTTAAATATATGTATATAATATTGAAATGACAAAAAAAATACACAAATTGTCACAAATAAAACGTAGAACGATTGGTCACCTTATATACTAGTGTGAGTATCTCGTCAATACGTATCTCGCTCTACGTACACTTGAATACAAATAATAATTATGTTTTATATTTTATGTATCGTTTTATATTTTTATGAAATATATTATAATGTGTGAACGAAATGAGAATAAAGCGGAGAATTTTCGCTAGCCAAGTTTTAATATTGAGCCGTGCCAATATTCGCCACCGGCGGCCCGCATCGCGAACAAATAGTTTTGTTAAAAGTGTGCATCGGACAACAAACTATACAAAATTTCATCTTTATCGCAAACCAAACTGTACCACATTATATATGAGAGTTCCCACCGGACTAATATTATTGCATTAACAAGTGCGGCCGGCTTCCAATTTCACCAGTACACGACAATTGAGCACTGTTGCGCTTACTTTCTCGCAATATTTTTATATATTTTATTTTCGATACACTAATTTCACTATAAATATTAATATATATATATATATATATATATATATATATATATATATATATATATATATTTAATTGTACTCTAGAGTATTCTATCGATTGAACTGAATTATAATAATAACTTTACCTGTCAGCGTATTGAACATATTCACAATAATATTCGCAACCGTACGCATTGAAAATTTAACGAAAATCAAATATAAATTTACGATTAAATTCGAGTGCAAAAATTATGAAACCGCAACACGTTAAATGAAACGGCGAAAATCGTTCGTTTTTTTTTTGCGCTACGACGTTGACGTTGCGCGCGGCCAATTCGTCGTAAATAAGATTTATACGCGTGCGACGTCGAAATATGTATATTTTAAAATTTATAAACCGAACACATTAATATGATAATATTATCGCGTACGGTGTGCGCTTGCCAAATGTAAAATTGTGGCGTTTCCCATTAGCATAATCTGGGAACATTAATATTTCCGAAATGTGGAAAATCTGGCGACACGACGAAAATGAACAGATTTTAATATTTTAATTGCATAAACGACCAATTTCTTATATATTTCGTTTAAAATATTAATAATCTTAATTTATCAAATCTTGTTACCATTTTCAATACAAAATTATATCTAATTAAATATTTTTCTTTGATTCAACATAAAGAAAATTCATGAATCCTATTTATGAATTATTTCCAATTTTATAATGCATAGTCCATAACCAATTGTTATCATTTATGTCATCATTAATTATCAAATTTTATTTAGATAAGTAGACAATTAATCTCTTGTATCTTAGTTACGTAATAAAATTTAGAGATCTACTAATGCAGATGTTAAGAAAGCAATGGAATGAAATATGATATAATATACCAAATATTTATTCTTATTATGGTCGAAGTTTTCAAGTTTTCTCGTTTTAATTGATATGAATAAACCTTTCTCCAAATTTGAATTTCAAAATATTTCTGCATTGGATAACTGTGATCCTTTTATAGTCAAAAGGATTTATGTTACGTTAAAATCGTTAATCCTTCTTGACGAGACCCAAATCAAAATTCAAATCTAAATGTCTTGTAGCGAAATCAAAAATTATAATGTCAATGTTGTGATTGTCGAAAATTTTTTCTTTATACTGCTGTGATCAAAAATTAAGGTGAAATTGTCACTTAAAACTCCCGAACATTATTTGGATGACAGGTAAATTGTAATTTTTTCCTAGGTTTGTAGGACTATCTATAACATTTGACAAGCGTCTATTTGTCCAAAAGCTTAATTATCTCCGAGTTCCTTCATCAAGATAATGCACCATGTCATACTACAAACTCGACTCATATCGTTTTTCAACCACCGTATTCGCCTGATTTGGCTCCTTGCGACTTCTGGTTATTCAGCAAACTTTAAAAGTCAATGCGGAAACGCCGTTTTGACACAATTGAAAAGATAAAAACCAAATCGAAGAAGATCTTGAAGGCTATACCGGAAAAAAAACTATTCCGACTGTTTTGAGGACTGGAAAGAGTGTTGGCAAAAGTGCGTTTTATCGGACGGGGATTACTTTGAAGGGGATAAAATTTATTTAGAAGAATAAATAAAGAATTTACATTTTATAAAAAAAAATCACTTTATTTTTTGATCACGATTTTATATTATATCTGATAAAACATTTAATTTATTATTTTATATATTATGATTCTTTTATTTTTTTAATAAATAGTTAAAAACAATATAATGTTAATATATAAATCATTATCGAGGGTTAACAGAATCAAAATGAGGAGGCGAAAGTCGAGCTGACTCTTCGAAGAACAAAGTGTGTGCTCGTTAAGTTAATGGCGATCCCTCCCCCTCCTCCCCCCGTTTGTGTGTGGAGTGATGCGAGATTATCGAAGGCCTCGGGATATGCGGGACAGCCGGTTAATGCGACGTTACCGATTATCCGGACTTACTGAACACATTACCGCATCCGTTATCTAAACCAAACAAAAAGGAAAAAAGTAACGTTTTTAAATGTAAGGTCGGTCAGTGTCTTCGAATTTCACGCGTTATAATGGAACGTTTTTTTTTTTTTGTTATTATAATATTTTGTTCAAATGCGACCCACAACAAAGAATATAACAACTTCTATTGATCTTGTAAAAATTGAAAAAAATCGCACCAATATCGATTTATTTCACATTATCCAATTTTCAACGTTCATTATACCGGTCGTTTTGAAACGTCCGATTATTTAATAATTTCATTTAAAATAATTATAATCGAATATAAATGTGACTTTTGTTTGCATGAATACTTGTAGCGATTCGTACAATCTGCACACGAAACCTGCAAAGACATAATCTATTTGCATACTTTTGACGTGAGCCACCGTCGCATTATTCTAGAAAAGAGAGAGAGAGAGATAGAGTGGAAATAATTTAAATAATCTAATTAGAGTATCACCTGAGAATAGTACCGGTTCTCTGACATTATAATAAAACTATTTTGCATCGTGGAAATTTTCACAAGACACCCCAGTTTCTGCCGTGCGCAAATTAATTTCACGTTGGACGCGACGTGGCCATTTGAATAATTACAGCGTCGCTGAAGAAGAATTAGGTAGGATAAGAGATGAAATTTTGCTTTGCACAATTTTTTTTAATGCAGTCCCAACTTGACGGCTAACTCTATACTAAAATAATTAAAAAAAATAAAACATCAGCTTGTAAACAAATGTAAATTTTAAATTACGAATGCAATATGTAACACCGTGTTAGAAGTAATGGAATATTTATTTTAACTCTACTCGATTCACTATAGTGATAAATATAAGCTTTAGTTACTGACATTCTCGTGTATACATATAATTTAAATTTTATTTAATATTTATAAAAAAAATCAATATTAGAATATTTTTAAAAAGTATCGCAAGAACAATATAAAATATAAGAAATCTGTTTTAAAAATTATGTATTTATTTTTAATTTAACAAAAATGTTATGCACTTCATGATTTTTTTTTCAAATATAAATAGAACAAACAAATCGTAAAAAATGTAAAAGAATATATGAAATAATATCCAGGGTTTCTTAAACTTTTTGATAAATGGAACCCTTTTTAATGATACAGTACAATGTACTGTAGAGTACATTCTTTTAATTTTTTTATACAGTATAAAATATTGTATATAAAAATAGTGGCTGTTGTTTTAGTATCAATAATCAGGATAAAAAGGAAAAAAACCAGAACCGAAAAAATACGAATATTTCTCTTTTTTTTTTTATTTGTTCGCGGAACCCCTGGGTTCCACTGAACACAGTTTAAGAAACGCTGAAATAATCTATCAAGTTTCAATTTGAATATTTGTATAATTTAATTCAATGTTTTTTTTTTCACATTTATATGTAAGCGTATATTTATCGATATGTTGGGAAACGTGACATTAGTTAACACGTTGCGCGCGGTTATGTTTGTTTATTTATAAGCTCGAGCGCCGGGTACCGCTCGATGCATTTCGCAAATTGCACAATTCGTAGGTTTCGAACAAATGAACAAATGCTTGTTATAAACGGAACACGAAATTTTCATTTAAATTCACGGAGCGAAATCGTCGCGGCGCTCGCTTTTCGTGCACAATGCGAAATTGCTGAAATCCGTTTCGTCTCGTCGCCATTCATATTTGAACGAGAACAATGCAAGATTAATGTTTCATTATTTATGTCGTTGTAATCCGCAAAAGAAACGAGACCGCTCGCCCGTTTTATCCGCGTCGAAACATAACATAAACAATCACTTCACGATAAATAATAATTTTTAGTCGACAACGCAATTAATAATAATTCGTATCTATTCGAATATATAACATTAATGTCGCATCGGATGTATTTGCAAATTTGCACAAATACGAGAGTTCGACACGTGAACGTGTGCAAGTTGTTGAGCTGGATCCCCACAAATATTTACCGATATTAAAATTCCGCCGTCGTTTACGAGAGAGCCTCAAACTTTTTTAATCTACGTCCTTTTCTCCCCCGAATCGCATATACAACACCGGAGGGCAATCTTAAGGTTCCGATATACCAGAAATTTGGTTCTTTTTTTTTCCTTATCCGCGACTAGATCGTTCTTCTTCGCAATTTTTTTCCACGATTTTTCTCGTATTTTCTCGCGCTTTTCCTTTTTGTTTTTCACTACGTTCGCCACGTAATAAGGGAACGACTTATTAAATACCTTGTCTTGTCACACCCTTATACGTGTTACGAATATTGCATTATGTTTCGTTCCAAAATAGTATATATATATATATATATATATATATATATATATGTGTATGTATTTACGAGACTAAATTTGTTTTCCAATCTGATCGATAACGTAATTACTTCACTTGTAGGATTATTTAACTTTTTAGTACGCTCTGGGGAATATCAATCTAGTTACTAACGACTCCAATGAGATCGTTAAATTTGCATAGAACCTATCAACTTATTTGCATTTCAAAAAATATGTTTATGCAATATTAACAGTTTACTAATTATTCATTCAATATTTTATTACTTTAGATGTTTAAAACTTTTTAGTAAAAATTTTAATGATCATTTAATTGTCTTTAACTATTTATATCGAATGTTAAAATATATAATATGAATTTTATATTTACGCTTGACATTATATGCTATGGTGTTTTTTTTTTTTATATTATAAAACATTGGAAGAAGTTTATATATAGTTTTAACATTTGTCCGTCTGTGTATATTGAAAAAAAGTTCACTGATCGACCGCCGCCGATCTGCGCGAATTAAAGTAAATTTTCTCAATTTATCCTAAAATATAGAACGTAATAAAAGGGAAAATTGCGTACATTATTTAATGCGACCTTTTCGCGCATGAAGAGGCGAATTTTCCTGTGCCGTAGCGTAAACGATAAAAACGCCGAAACTGTATAAGAAGAATTATTGTTAAAAGGCCAATATGGGACCGACGGCGAGACGGCCAGAGCTGACGTAGAAGAGAAGAAAAAAAAATATATAATAAAATATGGCGTCGTTGGCTCGAGTTAACCGCCATCAAACGCAGTTAACAGTATAAATTACGGAAATTACTCTTTCGCGGCACAAAGACGTATTGCCAATCAACCTGCTCGGTCGGAAAAAGGGCTATCGCGTGTGCCTTCGACAGCCGAATTCACGGTCCGGGGAAAATGTCACCGGAGGAAAATTGAGACATTCTACGGGTAATGTTCCGTGTCGTCAGACACCGCAGCCTGATTGCGACCATTTGCCAAAATGTCCCCCATCGATGGGTACCCCAAAGCTTGCCACCGTCGACGTGGTTGACCGCTAAATAGATAAAAAAAAATCATCGCCTCTGAACTGTTGAAAGTGTCAATGGTCGCTCTCTATTTCTAATATCTTCCATATTAACTATTTAGCATATATATATATATATATATATATATATATATATGTGTGTGTGTGTGTGTGTGTGTGTGTGTGTGTGTGTGTGTGTGTGTGTGTGTGTGTGTGTGTGTGTGTGTGTGTGTGTGTGTGTAAAAGAAACATTTAAATTAAATTGATAACTTTAAATAAAAATAAATTTGAAATTCGTTAACTATCCATTGTATAGCCAACTTGTCGTAAAATGACAAATGTTTAGTTCAGAAGCACTCTCCGAATAGCTATTGCTTATAGGACAATGTCCATAAAAAAAAACAGTGTTAACAGTATTAAGGTAAAAAAAATGTAATCTTTAATTATTAATAAACACAGTGAAATGTTTTAATGATGAAAGATAAGTGGACATAAAGGTTTATAGATAAATTAAGAAGACTTGAAGTCAGAAACGTTGGGGTCAAAAACCTGAACAATTTCGTTTCTAAGATTGGACCTAGGCAGACAGATATTCAGATTAAAAAAACTTTGTTTCAATTCAGTATTAATTTATGATTAACCTGACAGAAGATAATAAAAAGTATGGTTTCTGAAAAAAAAGGCTTTTTACGTTCACAAAATATATAACATAATTTAATTTGAAATAATATTAAATAAATTCGACTATACGTCAAACGTTAAGTAAAAATAATATCTAAAAGTTAGACGTAGACAAATTTGCAACTGTTGAAAACAAGTTTTTGGAGAAAAATTAAAATTCAGCAATGTTCAAAACACCGCTCTATGAGCGCACGTCAAAATACAAAAGTTGTATTGTATACATATTAAAAAGACTGAAAAGTGTTTAATTTCATCTCGCGACGTATTTAAGAAATTCAGTTAAGTCAATTAATTTTAACGGTGACATTTCTGTCTGAAATCGAAGTAAATAAATTAATAAAAGTTTGCGCTTTATTTCATTCCTTTGATTTGGTGTTTGAAACGAGCGAAAATTCTTATAAACATCGCTTCATTCACTAATATAGATTGATAGATAAATTTTAATTTAATTTTTAAATTTGTTTGAAGTTCAATTTACGTAGTGGTAATACTTTTAAAAATTAATCACGTAATATTTAACTTTAAATTGAAAATTTTTGCCAAGCATACGTGTTTTTACAACTCTCGGTTCCTTCATCACGATAATGCAATATGTTATACTGTATACTGTAAAAACTCGACTCATGTCGTTCCGCAACCACCGTATTCGCCTGATTTGACTCCGTACAACTTCTGGCTAATCAGCAAACTTAAAAGGCTAATGCGAGAACGCCGTATTGACACGATTGAGAAGATAAAAACTAAATCAAAGAAAGTTTTGAAGGCTATACCGGAAAAAACTATTTCGACTGTTTCAAAGACTGAAAAAGGCGCTGGCAAAAGTGTGTTTTATTGAACAGTAATTCTTTTTAAGAGGATGAAATTGATTTGGTAGAATAAAGAAGTTACATTTTATAAAAAAAATCACCTTACTTTTTGATCAGTGTTACATAAAATGTAGGAGTCTTTCAATGAATTATAAAATAGCAACAAACCCATTGTTTCTGGCGTTGCTGGTCATATTCATCATCTTAATGGAGTGTGGGAGGCGAAGCAGGTGGAACATGACCTCGTATCCTGGTGTTATACATCTTCACGATGGTTTGAGTTGATGCCTTTTTACCATCAGCGTATATAGCATAGACTAAAATGTTCGGTGTGAGACTTCGCAGCTTGATGGATGAGATCGCGAATTGATGTTAAGGCTGGTGTGAGACGAACTGAGAGCAGATACTCTGAAGAATTACGTGTGAACAATGCTGACATATGTAAAAGGGCGCACACGAAAAAAAAATATAGACCCAGAGTCTACCGCCTTAAAGCTCTCGGAAGCTTTCTTCGTGTGTATGTATATCTTGCCATTTAGCGCGGTTTTATTTTACAAAAATAATGGAAAACGGGATGCTTTCATGCTACCCGTTTTCCGTGTTACGTTAGTTTTTCGACATGATAAACATATTTTCATGCGGATAATAATTTCTGCGAAAATATACCGTATTTTTCTTATACATCACACGTGTTTTTCTTCATTATTAATAAACGTTTCGAGTACGCAATTATTATTCGATTATGCTCTTCGAACTATTATCTTTTTTGTCGATCTAATTTCTATAAAATATTCTAAATCAGCGTTTCCCAAACTATTTTGACCGCTGTTAATAAAATATTTCATCTATTATATATTTTTTTATTTGAAATAAATAGGATATTGATTTAATATATAGAAAAAAATATTATAATTTAGATTTATATTGAATATTTACATAACCTTTGTATCGATAATAAAACGCACTTTTGTAATAAAACATCTTTTTCCAGTACTCGAAACAGTAGGAATAGGCTTTTTCTGGTATAACCTTCAAGACCTTCTTCGATTCGATTTTTCGATCGTGTTAAAACGGTGTCCCCCGCACTGACCTTTTGTGTTTGCCGAATAGCCAGAAGTCGCACGGAGCCAAATTAGGCGAATACAGTGGTTGAGAAAAGATATGAGTCCAGTTTTTGTCAAAAAAGTCGCGAAGAACCAATGCAGTATGACATGGTGCATTATCATGATGACAAATATTATACATTCCTACCAACCTAAGGAAAATAAATACAATTTACCTCTCTACTAGATGCCTGGATGTTTTAAATATCTTATATTATACCAAAAAAATATATATATCTTAACATTTTAGATTTAATTATATAATAAAATTACATTAAATAATCGAGGAATAAATTGAAAGACGTCCGCGTTCGATGTAAATAGAAAACCACCGCTCGTCTATTCGTGACCGCGGCCATCCGAAACCTCATTGCGGCTTTCGTTGAAGAGAACAGGCATCGCACACACGGATGCGGTCGAAACAAATTGAAAACAAACAAATTCCGTAGCTGGTCCGGCGGTTTCGTACCCACCGCGTCAGTTGAGAGATAGAGGCGCTCGGTCGTCCACTTCTTCCGGCACGGCTGACTTTTTACAAAGGAACCGCCGCTTTGCGACTTTTTTCCGCGTCGAATATGCGCCGAAAACGGGCGAGCTTTTCAGCTTTGATATTTTATTTAACAACGTATCCGATACATATATATTTAATAAAAGACCTTTCTTTTCGTTCGCAAAACGAACCGGGCTAAATAAATGAGAAAAATTTAATATCGCCTATTTCAATTATAAAATGTAAAATAAAAATAGTTTTTTTTTGTTCCTCTGTAAACCAATTAAATATTAAAATAAATAAATTTCCTATAAGAAAATAACCCAAAAACATCTTTTATAAATATGTGACGTGTTAGTCTCGATTATATATAGTATTGTGCAAATCATGCTTTGTTTCTATTTACAATCTTAATATATATATATATATATATATATATATATATATATATATACCAATGAAAATATTTATTTCACAACAAAGTATATCTACATATATATATATATATATATATATATATATATATATATATATATATATATTCTAGATAATTTATAAAAAAATATAACGAATTAACTCCATTATAAGATTTAACTCCACAAATGATTTTCCATATATAAATAGTCGAATTTTCCGAATTTTCCGCTAACACACGTTTACATTGAAACAGAATTGTCCGGGTATAATTCGAATGCACGGCCGGCAAAAAGAACGAGACATGAAAGCTTGCATGTGGCATACAAAAATTGCGACCCGATAAGTCTCCGGTTTTCGGACCCCAACATATATAGGCACAACACAACATTTGTTGTGTTCCTGTACAATATTGACTATTCCAACCGAATTCCAATTGCACTTACACATATATTGTACGTTGCCGTAATAGTGGTCCATAACCTTTTTCGTTTAGTGCGCCTCTTAATAATAACATTTACAATTTATTTGATACGATATCTATGAATATATATATATATATATATATATATATATATATATATATATATATATATATATATATTAATATCAATTCATTTTCATTTTCAACAGATAAATAACGTAATACAATTAGTCGAAATTGAAAAATTTAAAAATACAGCTCCATATTCAAAGTAAACATCGTTAAATATAATTAAATTTTATTTTATATCTCTTTTTTTTTGTATGAAAATATTTACATTCGATAACCGAATTTCAATTTCTTTATACGCGTTCGCTCTTTTTTACACTGTCTCAAAAACGTAAGTGGATTAAAACTGAGCAAGTAAATATTATTTTATATTGAAAATAAATAATTTATAGTTTTTACAATGGGTTTCTTTCAATTTATATTTCAAAAATATTTAAATTAGAGATTAAATTTCAAATGTGTCATCGATATGTATTCGGCGAAAGACACATATATGTGCATCCCGCAGTCAACGTGTTAAGATATTGTTGCCACAGTTAAAAATAAGAATTCTATTAATATAAAAATGTATCGATAGTTTTAGATAGATTTTTTTTCGAATTGTTTACCGACGTCGCGGTCTATTTGCGATATTAATCCGTCACAAAAGTGTTTGCTTTTATTATTTGCCAGCAGTCAGTTTGGTTAAGGGTGGATGGGTTTAGCATGGGTGGCTTCTGGGATCTTGCCGGCTTCGTATCTCCTCCATTCCCCGCACTCAGACCGAATAATATATTTTCCGGGCACATCCCGCCGTTTGTTCTGGAGAAAAAGGGGGATTCGCCATTTGTTTACCTTGTCTCATGGCAGATGGATTGGAAAGCCAACATACGTGGCGTACGTCTGGACTCTAAAATGGAGTCCGCGCTCGACACACGTGTGTCTGGAGACCGTTTCCAAATTCGATTGTCGAATATTAAAATGCCAGACAATTTGTCCGTCGGATCGCCGATACCGTTTTCCGAATAAAAACAAATAAACAATTGTCTATGGGCTAACTCGAAAAAATACATACACGATATTTTTACATACTAATTTTGTGCTTCAGTAATATAATCTTTATTTATATTCATATATAAAAAATATTTATATAAATTTAAAATATTATTTTCAATACGAAATTCAACACTTTATATCCATTAAGCGGAAAAAAAATTTCTTGCACTATCGATAAACGTTTTTTTTTCAATTTTTTATTATTTTTAATCAAATTTCCGCAGGTACGACGCTAATTCAAAATATACCCTTAATTTCGAGCGTTTTCATTCGATTTTATTTTTTACAGCTCTACGGCGAACCAAAGAGAGACGACGTCAAGTTGTTAAAAAATTTACATGTCCGTTGCTCGGGGCCATTTCGTTTTAACGAGCGAGGCGAGCTTAAAATAAAAAAAAAAGAAAATATTCCGGGAAAAAAGCAAAAAAAAAAAAAAAGAAACAGGAAACGGCAAGGGGGGGCACAAAGACGCACGCCTTTTGTGCATGAAGAGGAAGTTTGCATGTTTTCAAAGATGCGACAAGCACCGTTTTAAAAATTGTCTAATGAATAAAAAAATATGATGACGTTCTGCTTCATTTTTTTTTTAAAAGCATCAAAAGACATATCAACCGAATACATAATTATGAAATCTCTACAATATTATTAATATATTCGTATATTTCTTTATATACTGTAATAAACATCGTTTCGTATTATCATTTGTGAATTCTGCGCCGTATTCACTTTGAATGGAATATTGAAAATGGCGCCAAATTCAAATAAAGCACACGCTCTTATATAATCTAATATTTGATAAGAAGTAGAGATGCAAATCGAGAACGTTATTGGAAATACGAGATATTTACACACGTGGGATTCGAACCGAATCAAATTTATTCCGTCGCAATCGTTGCATGTGCATTCGAATTTTTCATTGAAAATAACTTTTTTCCCGATGTGGAACATCTTCAAAATTGTTTCAATTTTGATTCAAAAAACATTTGGAAATTTATCATATGCAATATAATTTTCAATGTAAATCTAAATTATAATACTTTATTCTATATATCAAATCAAAATTCCATTCATTCAAAATAAAAAAAATATATTATATGAAATATTTTATTATTTTTTTGTAATGTTATTTTTTATTAAAATAATTTATTGCGCTAAATCTGAATCTCACTAAAGTTATTCAACAATTTTCTATGAAAATTTTCTCTATTATTTTTCCCAACGTCTCAATGTATTTTTGTCTAAAATCTAAATCAAAAAATAAATATAGATTTTATTTTATTTTTTTGCTAAAAAATTGTCCATGATAAGAATAAAATGCGAAAAAAAGTGGCGTCTTGAAAATGACAAGGCGTCGCGACGACAAATCTTCACATAAATTCAAACGCTGACACAGCATTCTTTTTTATGATGTGTTATTTTTATAATATAAATTTTATATATATATATATATATATATATATATATATATATATATATATATATATATATATATATATATATATATACATATATATATATATATATATATATATATATATATTATTTTTTATTAATAAATAAAACTGTGAATTTTTATTATATTATAAACCAAAAGAATAAATTTATACTAAAAAAAACTATCACGTCATAAAAATATACGTACAATATAATATTTGAATATAGCGTAGTTGAAAAAAAAATGCATGTTTGCATTTATGACGTTACGTGATTTTCAATACGACCTGTATAAATAAAAATGCGACGCCGCGACCTGCGAACGGAAAAGCGAACGTTGGTGAAAAATGATGGAAAAAGAATTTTCTCATGAAAAATGGTACGCATTTTTCAAGCGGCTTCGAGAAAATCCGGTTCAAGAAAAAAAAATCCGCAGTCAATTTTCGGCGTGGTCAATAAATTTCTAAAGCTTATTGAATCACTTTCAATTTGCATTCGGCACACATCTTTTTATTATAACCGAGTGGAACCAACGAAAAAAAATTTTTTTTTTTTTTGATGTGTCGATTCATGAATTATTATTTTATTATGATACATCTATATATTTATCGGCGGATATTCATATTATTTTACTACAATCGTATTTTTCTTATTATAAAAATGATTTACAGTAAGTAATAAGGGGAAAGAAATAAACGAGATATATAACGGTAACCTAATAAATATAACCACTGAATTTTTTCAATGTGTGAATTTATATGAGAATATTAAAAATAATAATATTTGGAAAAAAATATTAAATAATGATTCATACATTTATATTTAATCGCTCATAGCTTTGCAAATAATTCGTTTGTATTAAAATAGAAAAAAATCATAAGATATTCGTAATTTTTTTAAGGAAACTATTATATTGTATGTACAAAACCTTGTTAGAAATATTATTAAATATGTGAAAAAAATAGTGCTGTGCTTTTTCAAGATATATATATATATATATATATATATATATTTAAATAGTACAACCGTTAATCTATCGAGATTTGTTCATACAATGTAAATCATAGCACACCGCGAATGCCTTCAAATACATTACATTATAAACTAATTTATCACCGTTAGGCCTCACCTTTGCTATAGCACAAAGAAGCTGTTAACTTATTACCTTGCAGATTTTCCATTCAGAATGATAAATGTTGCTTTTAATAAATTATTCGTCTTTTCAGATTTTCGTCGGTTAAAACGCGCTGAAAAAAAAAATATATATATATATACTGAAACCCGGTTAACGCATTTCGGCTTTCAGAACGGCTCGTGTTCTCGTGTCCGATGAAAAGAACCCGGGGAAAAGAAAGAGGTTTCGCATTATTTTGATGTATTTTGCGGGGACTTTTAGCCATGCGGGGGTGAAATGTCACTAAGGTCTCCCGTTTTCCATTAATAAGTTCCTTTTTTTTGACCCGCGTTCCTCCTTTTGTCGCCGTTACGCAGTTGCACGACATGGAAAATATGAATGGGCAATATTGTTTTCATATCGCGAACAATGGATGACTCATCGCCTAAGATTTATTTATGCCAAAACGAGAATAGAAATTCCATACAAATTTGTTTACAAACCAATTCAAAAATTTTGAATCGTCAATTTGTATATTTGAATTTAAAAATTCTCCATCATTTCATAAATCGTTATATATACCATATTTAATTTTACAAATATAACAAAATGTTATTTTTCACATTGTGAATACCACGACATCAATATAAAAGTTTATTCAATATATAAGTAAGGTATATCTAAAAATTACTACTTTTATCTCTAAAAATTTTCAGTAAATAATTTAATGACAAATGTACAAAAATATGTATTCAATATTAAAAAAAAATAGTTGTCCATTTAGAAAAGATTAATTTGTAAAGAAATATATATATATATATATATATATATATATATATATATATATATATATATATATATATATGTATATATATATATATATATATATATATATATATATATATATATATATATCACATATACCCAACTCTCATTTTACACGTGTTTATATGTCGACTTAGAAATTACAATAACTTTTTTTAATCTGACCTTCGACTCAACTGATATTATTTTCAACTAAAAAATATATGAATTCCTAAATAAAATCACTTTTTTTGATAAAAAAAAATAATATACGTATATAATTTATACAATAAATAATGTTTATATTACCTATCCACAATATTTTCGTACCATATTAATACTATACTATTGTTTTCTATAATTCTGATAAATAATTTTTAATATCATGTATAATCGTTAACTAAATTAATAAACCTCGTATTTATATATTTCATTAATTATTTATTTCCTTTTATATTAATATAAATATGTATTATGTAATATTTTTTTAAGAATTAAATATATATAGTCAACTCTCTTTTTACACGTTTAGGAAAAAATCGTGAAAAAAATGTAATAATAAAATCCAAATTAAAAAATTATAAAAAAAATCTATTTTTTATATAATATTTAATTTTAGTCTTTTTTATATATTATATTTTATAAGACAAGATCGATGAAATTTTCCATTATTTTTATCAACATCGATATTTTCCAATAATCGCACATTAACTATATTTATATTAAATTATATATATAAATATATTTATATATATATATATATATATATATATATATATATATATATATATATATATATATATATATATATATATATATATATATATATATATTCCGTATATATATTCCGTAGAAAATAAAACGTACCTTTGAGTAGCAATTACGGCAATTTACAGACGCGCCGTAATTACGAAATAATTTTCCGTCGTCGTTGAAGATGGAAACGTGACGCTTTTCGTTACATATATTTGATTTTATTCCACCTTTGATGTCGTTCGCCCTCGAATTACACTCAAATTTACGTTTATTAACCGATCGACGAATTTACACATCTCGACTGTTATTAAGTCAAAGACGTATTTCGATGCCGAATCCGAGAGCAATTAACGAATGTCAATACATGAGAGCACATCAAAGACGCGAACATTTCGCATTCGATAAATTTTGCGCTCGAATTTATATAATTTATGACTTATCGACATAATTACAATTTTTTATTAAAATATTTGATATTGTAAGTTTTTTTTTTTAACTCTACGTTAAAGATGATTTAAAATATCAACTCGTTAACATCGTCATTCATAAAGGAAGAACTCCACACTTGATGACGAATCAGAGTTTCCCAAAGTGTGGGTCGCGCTCCGACAACGGGTCGCAGAAAAATTCAGCTGGGTCGTGGCATAAATTGTAAAAACACAAAAAAATATATAACCTTTTGCTCTAAATTTAATATATTTCGAAACTTTTACAAGTACTGCAGGTAGCAACCATTTACCACCGTGCATAAAATAAGCAAACAAATAAATCGTATTTTGATTTTTACTAAAAAAAATTGTTTTGTAAATAAATGTTATAATATATAAGGTGGGTCGCGAAAAAATTTAAAATCTCGTACCGAGTCGCGGTCAAAAAAGTTTGAGAAACGCTGTGATAAATTAATAAATAATACGATCGTTCTAATTATTTCACGTAATGCGAACATATATATATATATATATATATATATATATATATATATATATATATATATATATATATATATATATATATATATATTAATCAGTAGTAACGCACACATTAAATATAAAAAAGTAATTTAAATTCGTCTTATCAATATTATTATGTATTTCAGCCAGCAAAGTAAATAATTTAATATAGATTTTTTTTATTTTTCGGTAAACGGATCTGAAAAAAATATGTACAATATTATAACATAAATAAAATAATAAAAAATTATTTTGTATGCATAGTAATATACTAGTGTTGGCTATAATAAAGATTGTAATATATTAAATTGTTTTTACTATTAATGTGTAATTGTTATAGATTTTGTATGGTATTTTTTATAATATGAAATACATTTATAAATTTTAAGCTTTCTCTCTCTCTCTGTCTCTCCCCCACATATCTTAATGATGTCGTCATTATTCTTGTGATTATTTCTTCGCTTTCATCTTTTATTTTTTCCACTGCCATCATCCTTTCAATTTACGATAAAATACAAATGGGAAATTGCCGCCAATATTTTAGTCATTTCGTCATAAAAGAGCGGATTGCCATGTCTCAGGTGTAAATAAAATTTGTGCGTCATTATCTGTCCACTTTCCATTACACTTATTGGTGAACGCGTCAAAATTGATTGATTATTGATACAAAAGCGACTCTCGCAGACAAAAAGTATAATGGAAAATAATACAAAAAAAAAAAATAAAAAATAAAATAAGGTTGATAAAAAGTAAAAGCCCAAGGGCTGAACGACGGAATGGGAAAGTAGATATAACGAAAAATCGAAGCTGTATATTCCTTGAAAAGAGTTTTTTTTTTCGCCCAATATAAACTTCGTTATAATTCTTTGACACAAGATGGATGGATGAGAAAAGTCACAAACAAGAGAGAGGACCTCGATCATTATTACTCCTTTATGTGTATTTTCACGCTACAAATTCGACGAAAGGATCCTCTCAAAGGTTTCATGCATATTTTGACGGCTTCCATTATTATTATATTCAAAGGCGGGGTCCTTTGTTTTGTTGAAATACAAACGGCAATATGCGATAAATATTTCTCATCTCGTTTATTGTTCTCGTAAGCGTCGATTTTTTTTAAAGATGTATATATATATATATATATATATATATATATATATATATATATATATATAAATATTTAATACTGAAAAAATATACTGTCAAAAATGTTATAAAAAATATTTCAATAGTAGCAATACAATTTTTACGTTTCAACTTTGACATTTTAGTACTTTCTAAAAAGTGAAAATATGAAAAATTTATTAATGTAAAAATTAACAATTCAAATATATCTACTCTATTGATTCACATTTTTTATGGAATTCATAATAAATTTACGTTATAAAATTAATTATTCGATTCAAAAAAATATTTTATATTCAATCGAAATAAAAAAAATAACGTTTATAACACTATTAGATTTAAATACTTTTTGAAATTCATGTATAAATGGTAAATTAATTAGTTTCTAAATTTAGTTTAAAACTCATTTAAATTACCACGTATTCATTGATTTGAAAATATTTTAAACATAATTAAATAAGAATTCAACGATTTAAATATAGTTATTTCTATAGAACAAAGTATCTATTATTACATGAAAATAACTTATTACAAATTAAATATTTACAATAATTTAATTTTGTAATTTTTGTTAATTAAAAATTTTGTATGAAATATCAGATAATACCATTCTTAATTAACCACTTAATAAAAAAAAAACATCAGTTTTTTTTTATTTTATATTTTAAATGTGCATATTATTTATAAATAAAAACAGTATAAAACAAAACAAAATATTTATAATAGAATAAAATAAAATAATAATAGACACATTTAAAAAATAATAATAAGTTGCTTTTTAGAATGATTTGTAATAATAGTAAATAGGAAAGAAAACGATATCCACGAGTGTAGATCGTTCATGTATCATATACAAAGTGCACGTTGAAACCTACGAGCAGCGCTCGGGTTGGTGCGATTTGACACGCGTAGCGTTGCGCTCGTCTTAAAGCATTAAGTGGTTAAATATAAATGAACTCCATAATATTAGACTTGTATCAATAATTTCATTGTGAATGTATAATATTTGTGAAATTCTATAAATAGTTTGTGTTTTGTCTGATAGTTTGTTTCCAAGAATCGATAACGAGGCGTACAACAAAGTGAAAAGTTTGTTTTGACGCACTTGTCACCGTTTAGACACAGTTTCGAATTATGAATTCGACAAAGCGTCACGTTTTCTGTATATGTAGATGAATCGGCACGCCATTCGTAAAATCGGTCTGTCTGGTAACGGAAGCCGACAAAAAGCGGCGCCCGTTTCCACGTCACAGTAGCCGAAGGTAAATTTTAACTTATTCAACTACAAATCTGCTCGGGAGCCAAAGACAAATTTGCATACGGGCCTCTTGGGAAATTTCATCTGAATTTGAAATTATTTCGTTGCATATTTAAGAGCGACGCTCTGCTACACGACGCGGGACGGCGGCGCTTTTTCGCCTCCAGGGCACAAACTAGGGGTCGAAGGACACCGAAATTTATTTCGGATTTTGGATACGTAATAGTTTTCGACTCTGCTGTCGACCCTCGTGTCCATAAATGTCTCCCGGGCGTGGGACGAAACTGTTCTTGATCTATTGCAACTTTCTTGCGTGTACTCCTCAGAGGTCCATCGTCGCCGCCCACCGATGAATAATGACGTTTCGACCCTTTGAAACTTTTATTAAAATACGCGTGTATGTAGATGACGGCGATAATGAAACTTTCTTTCGCCACATCGCACGTCTAAAATGAACCGACTAGATTTATAAAACTCGTTTAATATAGTATTTCAGGCTGAACGGATATCAAACGTTATTTTACTAAATTTACATAGGTTACAAATTTTGAATAAACTCCAAAGTAAACTTTGAACACCTCTCAAACACCGGATATTAAATTTTATATTCACCATACATATATATCTATTCGTATTATTTTCAAACATTCAGATGGGATTAATATTTTATGAGTCGACTATGAATAAAACGGGTCAAATTGTGAATAAAAATAGTGCGTGTGCGAACGCTCGCATTCCTGAACTAGAGTCGATCATTTAAACGTCACTGATTTGTGATGTAATTACAATTATGAAACAATGTTTAAATTATAACAAAATTAATGAAAACAAATACTACTTTCTTTTACAAGTGCACATTCAAAGTGCTAAGTGTATTTCCAAAAAAAAAAAAATTAAAAAAATAAAAAAAACCTAGCAAACTTCTTAAAGAACTCGTATGCGCCAAAAGAGCAAATTAACAGAGCCTTAATTAAACGGCACACCATGAAAAATTAACTCGGAATCTTGCTGCAAAAGTACGGACTGCTAATTTTATTAAATCAGTGTCTAAATTCGCGTAATTTTCCCGGAGACTTTTCAGTGTAGAAACTGAACTGTCGGACGGCGGCATTTATTACCCCGAGCGAAGTTGTTGCAAAACGTAAACTTTTACGCTTCATGAAATTTTACTGCAGGTCATTTGTTACTGTTTGTTGTCTGTGCTGTAGTAGTACACATTACAGGTTCGACCTGCCCTCACCGTCTTCCTGAGGCTTCTTCTCTTCGCCGCCTTTTTTTCATTTTTTTTTCTTTTCTACTTGTTTGATAAACGACCCACAATCCCCTTCTTCTTCTGGTCGTGACCATCATCAATCAGATTACCCCGAGGGTGTTTGAACCGTCCCATGGTGAAATCGCCACTGTTGCTTATCTCGTGTTCATTATTATACGGTGCAAAATACCGAACTGTCGTGTCAAACTTTACCATCTAGTTAAACGATCTACCGACGGCAAAACGGCGAAACGGACGATGATCAAATATATATATATATGTATATTAAAAAAATTAACCGCCTCGTTAACCGTCACGGGTTAAATTTCTAACGTGTAATTTACCCCTTCGATAAAATCGCGGTCGATAAACGCAGTTTGCTATTTGTAATATAACAAGCGTCAAACTTTCTAGCTATTTATAAACCATCAAAATATACTACCGTGATCAAAAAGTAAGGTAAAATTGTCATTTAAAACTCTCCGCTATTAAAAAGGCAGGCAAATTGTAATTTTTTCCCAGGTTTGTCTATAACATTTACAAAGCATCTGTTTGTCAAAAGGTTTAATTTACTCTAAGTTACAACTCTGTTTTTACAACTCTTGATCCTTCATCACGATAATGCACCATGTCATACTAAATTAGTTCTTCGCGACTTTTTTGCCAAAAACTCGACTCATATTATTCCGCAACCACCGTATTCGCCTGATTTGGCTTCGTGCTACTTCTGGCTATTCAGTAAACCCAAAGGACAATACGGGGACGCCTTTCAGACACGATTAAGGAGATAAAAACCGAATCAAAGAAGGTCTTGAAGGCTATTCCGACTATTTCAAGGACTGGTAAAAGCGATGGCGAAAGTGTGTTTTATCGGATGAATTTTATTTGGAAGAATAAATAAAGAATTTACAATTTATAAACAAATTCACCTTACTTTTTGATCACATTATTATAAGAAATTTTGTATAAAATTTAAATTAAATTAAAAAAAAATAGTTCAATGCACAATTTTTAGCATTGAAATAACGTATATTCCACTCATACATTGTAACAAAATAATACGCTATAATTTCGTTTCTGAAGATATATAAATTTAAATAGTTTATATGGAGTTTGCGGTGTTTAAAATAGACCACAGTGTAGTTCAACTTTAAACTTTACTGTGCGAGTTAAATAATAAAGTTAAATATTAAAATCGCCAGCCGTTCGTTCAACGTCTCGCTTTTCACTTCCTGGATGTATATCTTGGATGAAAAATGAGCGCGAATATTTTTCATATACTAAACATGCATAAATGAAAGAATATGTTCCGAGTTTTAATACTGTATATTCGATTTTTTTTCATTATGTAAATTTCTAGAAAAAATGGTTTTAAAGATTTCAAATGTAAATCGCATAACTTTAAATTTATTATCCTGGAATATTATCATTAATAATGCATAGTCCTTTACGTAATGTTTTTTTTAATATATTTTAGTTTAACAAAATAAGACAATATTCATCTGAGTACTCAAAATTTCTAATTTATACTTAATTTACTTCATATTCAAAATTATTCTTTTTATTTTTGAATGTGTTAACATTTTAAAAATAAATATAAATTTTTAATCACATGTTTATGATATAATTTTTTTTATTTATATTTTACAAAAACGTATTAAGAATTGTTTTTTCAATAACATTTTAATTTTTGAAAATTTTTTTGAAAACAAAATCGATCAAAATTTATTTATACTATATATATATATATATATATATATATATATATATATATATATATATATATATATATATATATATATATAACGTATCATCGCTATGTAAATACATCCGTATTTTCCGTTTATTTTGTTCAAACGTCTCTGAAGAATCGGAATTAAAACGGAAAAACGTCACGAAAATATTTTTTCCGCCGCCATATTTGTGTTTTTATGGCGTTTGAGAGCGCGTTCGAGCATGACTTTTCCTATGTTTCGCGTTTTCCGTTTTCCCTCTCTCTCTCTCTCTCTCTCTATCTCTCTCTACTTTTTTATCCTCTCCATTTTTCGATTTCCCATTTTTCCACTGTGAAAACGTTAATACGATTTTTGTACGAGACTTATTTCAATGTCAAATCGAGTGCTGAAAAAAACCTTTCAGCGTTTGCAACATTTTTTTCTGCGAAACGGTAACATATATTACATTTCATCGGAAAAGCTTTCTGGTGAAAATTGGCATATCATTTTAATAACAAATAACACAAAATTTCTAATAATATCGTTGCCACACACACACACACACATATGTGTGTGTGTGTGTGTAAAGTTTCATTTGCTAACACTAAATTTATCAATTTTCTACATAATTTCATCAATATTTCAGACATTTCAAGTAAATTATAAAAAAATAAAAATTCTAATATTATTTACTAATTTAATAATAAATATTTTAACCATTGGTAATTTAATAATGTTACTAAAATTTATAGCTATTTCGTTTTATAATTTAATAAAAAAACATTTTTCCAAAATAGATTCAATATTTTCAATACTTGTTTGCTTTTATCGTACAGAGTATATCATACTATATTATAATAGAATTTTTTATAAAATATAAATCAATAATTACGTATTAAAATGAACAAAAATATAAATAACTCTCTTCCTTCTATTTTGTCAAACTGGAATATTTTAAAAACAAAAATAAAAGATTGCCATTTTCAATATCTTTACGACGAATCGTCGAATTGCACATTTTTTTTTAATTTGACGCATACCGATTTATGCAAATTTCGTTTCGAGCTTTTCAAAAAAAAAAAAGCGCTTTCAGCATAATTTTTCCCCCAAGACGTTCGACGATAATCCGCCGAAATAAAACAACGATTGCTACATTTCGCATTTTCCGTTCTATTATTCGATTTTCATATACATTTTTCCCGCTTTTCCCGTTTATTTATTTTTTATTTTTTTCAATATTCAGCTCTGAATCGAGTACCCGGGTACTCGTCGCCGTTTCATTATGCGAGCGGCAATCACTTCACCTTTTTATCAGCTCGAACAGTTCGCAGGATGAAGCTCAGGACAGATCGAATCGGGTCCTTTTCAAAATAAAAAGAACTGTGAAAAAAAAGCCTTTCAGATCTTCAGAGACTTCCCGTGCTTATCGCTTCATCAGTTCGCATTGATGCAGCGCTTTCGGTTCTGTTGTACCTTGAACATTTCAAAAAAAACGACGAAAAAAATTTATTGATATTAAAAAAACCTGACAAATAATTTATTTCAAATATACCACGTTTAAACATCTCCTTTTCTATATTTAAATTTATACTAAAAAATATTACTGAAAATAGTTTTTGCTTCAAAATATTTTTTTGAAGAAAATAACTTCAATCTATTAAATATACTACTGTGATCAAAAAGTAAGGTGAAATCGTCAAAAAGCAAGGAGGAAAAGGCGAACAAATTGTACTTTCTTCTTAAGTTGATAGAACTATCTACAATATTTCCCAAGCGTCTGTTTGTTAAAAGCTTTAATTATCACTGAGTTTCACGTGTTTTTTCAACTCACGATAATGCACCATGTCATGCTGCATTAGTTCTTCGCGACTTTTTTGACAAAAATTCGACTCATATCGTTCCGCAACCATCATATTCGTCTGATTTGGCTCCGTGCGACTTCTGACTATTCAGTAAACTCAAAAGATCAATGCGAGGATGCCGTTTGCATACGATTGAGGAGATAAAAACGAATCGAAGACGGTCTTGACGGCTATAGCTGTACCAGAAAAAGACTATTCTGACTGTTTCAAGGACTAGAAAAAGCGTTGGCAAAAGTTCGTTTCATCGGACCGGGATTACTTTCAAGTGGATGAAATTGATTTGGAAGAATAAATAAAGAATTTACATTTTATAAAAAAATTTACCTTACTTTTTGATCACAGTGTTATTTTCCGAAAACATTAACACAAAAAACTATGCAAAATTATTAAAAAAAACTATGAAACTTATTTAATTTTAAAAATAAATGATATAGAGAAATAAATCTTATCATTTAATTGATGGTTTTATTCAAATGTATATCAATATACAAATTAAATTTCACCACAAAACTATATTAGTTTTTCCGCATTGAAAATACAATATATAACAAAGACATACTCGAAGCATTGTAATAAAACGAAAAATATTAAATTTATCATATAGCAATCAATTTTTATTATATAAATACAGAAATAAACGTCGTATAAATCGTAACATTTAATAGAAGAAAAAAAATATATAAAATAGCAATATATTCGTAGATAGAGATGCATATATGTGTGTTCTACGAACACAAATTGAAAATCAATGAACCGCGGAATTCAATTTTATATTAAAACCCATTCATCTTCGGGATAGGCCACACGTAAAAATAAGAGGGATTTTCCAGCACATACTCGTATAAAATGAAAACTGAAAATGCGACTTTTCATTTTTTTTTTAGTTCAAAATCTTCAAACATAACGAACGCTAAACGTCGAAGATTGACAACCGATAGATCGCATTATTTGAAAATTAACTCTTCATTAATTAATGTTTCAAAAATTAAATTAACACATTACCTAGGGACAATGCGTAGTAATACTTCTGACGCCTGCTATCGGTTACAGAGGGGAAGCGTAGTAATACGCTTTGCGGCGTCTGATTATAAATGGTAATTACGTAATAATACGATTAAATTTTTCATAGAATTATAATGTCATACATTGAATAAATATTCGGTCTACATGAAAAAAATACTACATTGTATTTTTTATTCTCAATTAATTGGATTTTTAATATTTTTTTACGAAACGCTTTTAAAATTATCCCCTTTTATGTTGCAGACAGCGACAAAACTGGGCCCCGTGGTAAAGTGTTAAAAGAATCAATTCAATTCAACGAAACAAATGACAGTTAAATGATAGACAATAGTTTCTCATATTAAATTTTTAATTAAAAAGTTGTGCTTAATTAATTTTTTGACTTAACGTCAATTGTTTGTCGTAAAAAAATAATGTAACCCAAAAATTTCATATATTTTTTTTTAATTATCATTATTTATAATTGATTTCATGAATTTACTTTAAAATCAATCTATAGCTTATTATATAAAAAATATTGTTTTCGAATTATTTTTTTTAATTAATACTGATTTCAAAGCAGTAATTGGTTTTCTTCTTGTACGTCAAATTTTTTTTTTCAATTTTTGGTCTATGTAAAAAATTAATATGTTGAAAAAAACTCATGATATTTTTGAATTAAAATATCGCAGAAAATTATCATATATAATTCAATTTCAAAACAATATTATTTTTTTAAATGTCAGATATTTAAATGTAATTATCATAAGATCCATAAAATATTTGAGTATTCGACAAAAATAGAATGTCCAAAAAAAAAAAACAAAAACGTTGACATTTCTTACTTCGAATTTATGTAATAATCCGATCTCCGAGGGAAAAGCCATAGCATTTTCCGCGAAGTGCGTTTACGTCAACTTTTCGACGAAACACAACAACCCTTCAAAATAGACAGAAACACAGAACGGGGGATAGGAAGATGGCGCGGCGAAGGGGGTACATTCATTAATCATGTCGAAAGGAAATTTCCAAATTGTCAAGCGGCATTGTAACCGTCGGATGATTTTTTTTTATTATTTATTTTTATTTTAGCGACGCCGTCGAAAAATTAAACGGATCGAAACCGATAAACGCGGCGTTGTTTAATTATTATTGAGGTCTCCCGTCAGTCCATTACGGTGGCCATTTTCTGCCGAATTTTCAATTTGTCAAACAAATAATTTCTTCTTCCCCTTAGCTGGGGCGAGATCAAAAGGACCGCCCAAGGTTTTCCCAACCCCAACCCCCCCTAAGAGAGACATAATTAAATTTTGAGACCTGTTTTCTTTCCGTTGTTCTACTGTTTTGTATTCACGGCGGACCAAAGGCACGAAAAAAAAATAGAAAAGAAAAGACGACGAGAAGAAAGAGAAAATGGCCGGCGATCGGACGCACCGAAAGAAAAGCAAAATTCCCTTTGGACGCAAACCCATTTCGTACCGAAAATAGCATTAAATTTGTCCATCATATACACTAACACGTTTTATACTGTGACATATTTATGCTTTCTTTCGACTTCTCAAATATTTAAACATGACATTATTTATATTCCAAACATTAAATTGATTGTATTTTAATATATATATATATATATATATATATATATATATATATATATATATATATATATATATATATATACGTTCTGATGATATAAAATTCACTAAAAAAATAACGCATACCACAAAAACTTCGATTAATTGGGTCCGGAAAAAAAAGACGAAGCAAATCAAATCAAGTTTTCTCATATAGCTATAACACCACAAGCATCATTCACAAAGGTCACTATTACGAATACAAATCGATATCCTTAATTTTTACATGAAATTTGAAATTAAACATAATAATAGAGTTGTCTAATCGAAATTTTAACGACGCATATCGAAGTTTCGGTATATTTGATTCCGTCATTTTCTACCGGACGAATCTAGATTTTAATCGAAAATTACTAATGTTCAAATCCTCACATTTTCGGGTACGAAACGAATAGAACGACGTTCCCGATTTTCTCCACCTTTTGTTTTAATATCCTACGGGAACGTATTTATTGCCGCGGGACCGCCTCGTCCAAATTAGCTACGTGAGCTGAAAGATCCGGCTCTAATGGTGGCCAAAGGTGATAATGGATCCCGATGGCGATAATTGTGGAGATTACGATCCTCCGAAGGTTTTCCACTAATACTTTCGGGAAGGTTCTGTAATATCTCTCAGCACGAAGCCGGTGTCCCGTATTGTGGACCAAAACGTGTTTCTGTTTTGTTCAAAATTGCGCTGAAACAACAAGAACCGACTCGTTTGCCCCGATGGTAATCATTTCTAACTTTATAACTTTTGTTACCTTTCTAAGCACGCGATTCGCTTTGGGCACATTTAAAAATGCTGAATATTGTCTTTCGATAATTAATGCGACTTTAAATGCGGCAAATTCCATGTAAAACATATTTAATTTGTAAACAATTCAAATATTTATACACACGTTGATGACTTTTAAAATATTTATTATATATCGTCGAAATGCAAGTTTGACATGAAAATTTACCTAAAATCCTATTGAATCCATATTTTATTCAGAGAAACTCGATTTCCTTTATTTTCCACTACTTTAAAAGAAATATGACTAATCTATAATATAAATTCAATTGTGAATTACAAATTGAATATAGAGCTATTGTCATATTAGTTATATTTTCTGAATTGTTAGTTTCATAGTTTAAAAGTTTCAAATATATATATTCTTGCAACAATTTAAATATATTTTCGAATTACAGTATAAAATTAAACACATTACATATACAATAATATCCAATTAAAAATATAAAATATGACATCGAATGTTCATTTTGCACTATTTACAAAATTACATACACATACATGCATGATGCACTCGATTTCTCATAACAGTGAATCTCTTTATGTAATCATTATGACTTCACATCTCTATTTTTATTAACCATATTGTATTAACGACGAGATAATTAATGAAATTATAATATTATTACATTTAATAGAAATATTATTATTTAGCGTTCGTTCTCATATCGTTTGTTAAAAATTGTAAATTGTTCTTTTTTGGATTGGCCAATATGAATAATTTTTGCTTTACATTTTTTAATTGGAATTTAATTAAATTATTCGACAACTTGTAAACCGATACTAATTCATATGTATCGTTTGATATTCCGATATAATATCTCAATAATCCTTGTAAGAAAATGTCGGTATTATTTTTGGGAACTGTTATCGGTGATATCACCACTAATTCACTATTGTTATAGTGAAGAACATTTTCAAACATCCCCAATAAAGCTTCGTTTTGTGAATCGATGTCGTCTAAGGCATTTTTTAAATTTTGTTCCTCAATTAACGCCATATTATATTTTTTAGAAACGTCTACTAATTTTCCCAACAATTCCACAGCGCTTAAATTGCAAAAACAATCGGTTTCTGTCGATTTACTATAATCCTCGAAAATATAATCGGAAACGATCGTGGAAGTATCTGTAATTTATTAATGATGGTTAAAAGTGTTTTTAAATTATATCAAGACATTAGCGTAATTTTATACATCACAGCCATATGTATATATAAGTAAGAATAATATTTAATATTAATAATAATAGTTTAATATATATACCAATTATGGAATCGGTTGTGGAACTGCTTTTTTCCGACATGTTTTTAAATTCGAATGTATTAAATTTATTTATTTTATCGTCGTCTAATGCGGTTACAAATTTTTGAGATTCTTTCGTTTGCATTGCGTTCCATATTTGCAACGCGTCAAAGTTCGGCGAATTTATGAAGTCGTTTTCTAAAATAAATATAAAATATTTTTTAAATATCAATTCAACATTCTTATCCGAAATGTGAGCATATAATTGCGAATCGAACATAACAACTCAAAAATTTCTTAAATGACCTAGAGTGATTTAAAACGAAAATATTTTAATTTAAATCTTAAACAAACCTTTCAATCTTTTCAATGTTTTCATACTGATTATATTATCATCGGTTGCATATATTAACTGATAATATATAATGTCGCCCGATTTATACGTTAGATCTATTTCGAACGAACAAACGACGGTCTCGTTGATTTGTTCGTAGAATTTGTGGAATGTACCCGATGTGTCATTTTCTATTGCTTTGTTGATATTCGTTTGCAACGAGTATCTCCAGAAAACTTTATCATTTTGAAAACAAGCTGCTAATCCTTTTGGTTGAACGCCGAAAAATTGGAGTGTGAAATTGTAACCGTTCTTTACTCCAAACACTAAATAAATAATCATAAAAATAAAAATGTTTTTAGAGCTGATAAATGTATCAAAGGTCGACATAGTGCGCGTCAATTTATAGCAATAGATTACCGTATACTGAATTTATTAACGACGCAAGAATATTTTGCAATATTCGAATATAAATCTCAAAATTTTATTTACAATATAATATAACTTTTTGATCAGAAAGTAAAGTGAATTTATTTATAAAATGTTAATATTTTGTTTGTTTTTCCAAATCAATTTTATTCCCTTAAAAATAATCTCCGCCTGATAAAACGCACTTTTGCCAACGCTTTCTCCGGTCTTCAAAACAGTCGGATTAGTCTTACTTCGATTCGGTTTTAATCTCCTTAATCGTGTCAAAACGGCATCCTTGTATTAGCCTTTTGAGTTTGCTGAACAGCCAGAAGTCGCACGGAGCTAAATCGGGCAAATACGGTGGTTACGAAACGTTATGAGTTGAATTTTTAGCAAAAAAGTCGTGAAGAACCAGTGCAGTATGACATCGTGATGAAGGAATCAAGAGTTGTAAAACACGTGTAACTCGAAGATAATTAAACTTTTTGACAAACATATGCTTCGTAAATGTTATAGATAGTCTTACCAACCTAGAAAAAAAATACAATTTATTATACCTGCCTTTCTAATGCCCGGGAGTTTTAAATGACAATTTCACCTTACTTTTTGATAACAGTATAATATCCATTATTTTAAAATTTTATAAATATATTCGTGTGTTCAAATTTCAAAAAAAAATCACATTCGTTTTCAATTTCTATTAAAATCGAAATTATTAAAAAATCATGTGATGATTAAGTTTTTAATTGAAAACGGAAATAGTAAAAAAGGTTTAATTGAATTAAGTTAATGTTAACGCTATTTTATTTCTGTCGAGTTAATTTGATTACCAAAAAAAAAATTAAGCAATTTAAGCGTATTATATTTTAACCACAATCTTATAATTTATAAATTGTAATAACAATTTTAATATATTTGAAATATACTTAAAAGCATACATAAATAAAAACTTGAACTTTAGTCTCAACGATTACGATTTAATATAATTATATTTATTAACGATTTTTCCTTGTTTTCTAAAATCTTTATCTCTTACATGATGATTGCAAATAAATGTTATTTTATATTCGCAATATATTTCTAATTTGTTTGCACAATAACAAAAATATTTTAAAGTTTCCAAAAGAATAGTTCATATTTAAATCTTAAAAAAAATTATAAGGACCTCTCTTCATTGTTCAAATAATAAATAAATATTAAAACTTTGAATAAAATCGATTACTTGTTCCTATAAAATACCATAATTTTCATAAAATATATAGATATATATAAATATTATTTACAATTTTTAAAAATATATCATTATTATATAATACATATTTTTGAAATGATCGATATAAAAATAATTGCAAAAAAAATCTTTTTAGATTACATTGTTTTTTTGACAGTAAAATTTTGGCTATTAGATATTCATTACAATTTTTTGTGTTTTTAAAATAAACTAATATTATATAAAAACGGACTAGAAAACGTTTGAACTTTAAAAAAAAATATCTATTTTCTTGGTCTAAAATATTAAATTTAAAATGTTTAATTCATTTTATAAAAATAAAACAATTAATTCATATTAGAATCGACAAAGAAATATCCATTTTTTGATAGTGGAATTTTTGTTAATATTTTTAACTTTTGCCTTACGTTTTCAACTTCAAAATTAACGTATAAATCGCGAATTTTCGAACAGCCGACTATTTTGTATGAATCTTTCGATATTCCGAAATTTTTCTCCAGCGCGTCGTTTATAAATGATTCCGTGTCGTTATCTGGAACTGGAATCGGTGACATCATAAATATTTTCTTATTTTTATAAGTTGGCGAATTTTCGAATATTTTCATGAGTGATTCGGCTTGTTGTTCATATTGTGTTACGTATTTTTTCAAAGTTTCCTGTTCGGCTTTAACCTTATTAACTTGGTTCAATATAACGTTAGTTATTTTATTTTGTATATCTTCTACTGTCACATTTAAAACTATCGGTTTCTCTGTAATATCTAAAAATTTAATAAATCAATAATTTTAAAAAATATTGTTAATTGTAATATTATAATATTAATTATAGATATATTAAAGCATGATATTTTACCTGCAGTTGTCGTTGTTGTTGTTGTATCCGTTGTAACTGTTAAAAATTACATATATATTTAATACAAATTAAAAATATTTAAATCATGAAGAGAAAATTTTGGAGATGATCAAAAATTCTTAAAGAATATGCGATGAGTAATCTGAAAATTAATTAACACATTACCGAGGGATAGCGTAATAATACTACTGACGCCCGCTATCGGTTAAAGGGGGGAAGCGTAGTAATACGCTTTGCGTCGTTTAATTATAAACGGTAATAACGTAATAATACAATTGAATTTTACATAAAATTATGATGTCATATAATGAATCAATATTTGGTCTATATGAAAAAATAATGTTACACCGTATTTTTCATTCTCGATTTATTCCATTTTTAATATTGACACAGCGATTTGCGAAATGCTTATAAAATTACCCCCAATTTACGTAGCAGAGAGCGACAAACCGGACCTCATGGTAAAGTGTTAATTCGATTATAATTTATCAGTTTATTCATATAAAACGACGTGATAAAAATATTAGTGACATTAATATTTTTTTAGAATTTGATAAAAAATAAAACTATTATAATTACCGGGAATCGTTGTCGGCAATCGGTGCATTATTAACATTCCCGTTTTATTCCATAGTTCCATAATTTGAAAAGTATCTATTTCGATAAAATCGTTTTCTATAAAAATAAATAAAATTAATTACACTTAAAATGAATGTTTCAAAATCATAATTATACGATACAAATTTATAAACGTACCTCCTAAAACTACCGATTTTCCTACTGGAATCGTGCTCTTATTCCTGTTCGATTGTATCTTTAGCATGTAATTTATCTTTGAGCCCGTTGCGCATTGTAAATCTTTATCGAAAGCGCAAAATCCTTGTGCGTTATAATATGTCACTTCCAATTTAATACCGGGAGAGTTGTAAAAAAAATTTTTATTAATATTTACTAGAGCTTCGGCGTACCATATGACCGAGTCTTGTTTGAAACATATCACCAAACCCTTGGGTCTGATCCCAAATACGCCCATATCGTAATTATGACACAAATCAACGCCAAAAATCAAAAATATAATCGTAAGGATCCATATTTTGCTCCGATTGCGAATAGAGTCGTCGATTGCTAACATTTTCGACGATAAACGGTGACGAGTGCTCAAATAGTACTGTGTTTACATTGACGACTTTTCAATAATGCGATAAAATTACAGTAACTTTTTTTTTAGTCTGACCTTTGACTCGACTGATATTATTTTCAACTATAAAAATATGGAAATTCCGAAAAAAATCATTTTTTCTGATAAAAAAATCGTTTATATATACAATAAATACTGTTTATAATACCATTTCACAATATTTTCGTACCATATTATTACTATTTTTTTTCTATATATAATTCTAATAAATATTTTTTTATATAATCATTAACTAAATTAATAAGCCTCGTATTAATATTTCGATAATTATTTATTTCCTTTTTGTATAAATGTAAATATGTATTATATAATATTTTTTTTGTGTATTAAATGTTTACTTATCTTTATAAATAATGTGTTTTTTTAAGCATCTTAAAGTAATTGTCACAATAATATAATTTAAATTATTTTTTATATTGTTGTAATTTAATACTTTATTAAAATATTTTTAATGTTGTGAAAATAAATCAAAATACGTTTAATGGTTTTTATTATATATATATATATATATATATATATATATATATATATATATATATATATATATATATATATATATATATATATATATATAAGATTTATTAATTTCTGTTGCCATATTATAATATCCATTTTTTTTCCTTTTCCAAACTAGTAAATTTTCATGAAAATGATTTTTCTCCATTCTTTTTAATGTCTTTCAATTAATTTTTAATTCTTCATTTTAAACTAAAACTATTATTTCACATATTTTTAATATTAAGTAATTAAAAGATTTTTTTTCTTTCAACAGTAGAAATTGGCACTATTATTAGAAGCTTTTTAAAACATTTTATTTTTATGTAAAATTAAGATGGAAGAATCCTATTAGACTTTATTTAAGAAAAATATGACATATTTTCTTTCTGAAATAAAGGTAAATCACGTTCAAACATTTCTTCTAAATATATATAATTTCTCTATTTTTCTTTTTTTTTGTAAAACAATTTTAAATGAACACCAATAGAAAATTAAATATTATTAACACTTTATTGAAAAAAACATCATAATTTTTACGATATAAAAAAATGATTTTCTTCAATATAAAAAGTATTTCAAAATTAAAGAATATCCAATCAACTTACATTTATATGACATTTACACTAATATTAAAATATTCAAAGAAAATAAATATTTTAAATAACACTGATTATTCTTAAATATTATATACATTTGTGATTAAAACTTTTTGATATAAAGAAAAATGAATATCTTATATTTACACGAAATATTAATAGAAAAATTTTAATACTTATGCTTAATCATTTACCATACAATATTTTAACTACATAGATTTTTTTGTAAATTACAGTATTTAACACTTTAATAATATCATATAAATTATAAACATTGTTCATATTTTGATCTTATGATTTGTAAATTAAACAATCTGAAAGTTTAATTATTTAATCACTAGTCAAAAAAAAGTAATCATTGGACAAAACTTGAAAAATCTTATATTAGATAAATATGAAAAAAAACAAATACTTCTGTGATCAAAAAGTAAGGTGAAATTGTCATTTAAAACTCCCGGACTTTAGGAAGACAGATAAATTATAAAAAAAAAATCCTAGATTGGTAGAACTGTTTATAACATTTGCCAAGCATCTATTTATCAAAAAGTTTAATTATTTCTGAGTTACACGTGTTTTTACAACTCTCGGTTCCTTCAACAAGCCAAAATGCACCATGTGATATTGTATTGGTTCTTCGAGACTTTTTTGCCAAAAACTCGACTCATCGTTCCGTAACCGCCGTATTCGCCTGATTTGACTCCGTGCGACTTCTGGCTATTCAGCAAACTCAAAAGGCCAATACGGGGACGCCGTTTTCACACGATTGAGATGATAAAAACCGAATTGAAGAAGGTCCTAAAGACCATATCGGAAAAAGACTATTCCGACTGTTTCAAGAACTGCAAAAAGCTTTAGAAAAAGTGCGTTTTATCAGACGAGGATTACTTTGAAGAGGATGAATTTGGAAGAATAAATAAAGAATTAACATTTTATAAGCAAATTCACCTTACTTTTTGATCACAGTATTATATCTGTTTGATTTACTATATAGTTTTATTTTGAATCATCAATCACACATAATATATTAATCACCAAATCTTACATCTAAATTTGGTGCATAATCGACAATATTATATTTTCCGTTTTTGAGTTTCGATTCGGCACGAATGAAAATCAACATTTTTTGCGAATGGGAACCCAATTCAAATAGCAAACTATCATCGTTTAATTTTTCGAACGAAACTATTTCGTATTGATCGGACGTCATGTCTAGATTACTACGTAATAATTCTTTCAATGTTCCTAGTTCGTTATTACGCGGTAATTTACCTTCCAACACCAATCTATTGTTGGGATTCGAATCCATTTTATTATAACGGACCAACAGATTATTGAACAATTCCATATTCTGATCAAGTCGAAGCTTTAAATTCGCATTTTCTGTCTCGAGTTGCATCAATTTTGTTACGTATTCGTTTAAATTGTTCGTCAGTCCTGTGTTATCAGTAGACGACGAACTTCTATTGCAAATGCATGGAGTTTTTTCTTCCGGTTTATTAACCACAAGCAAAGGTTCGGGCTCGGAAATAAACGGATAATTTTCTTCCTTTTGTCCGACGGCAGATATTTCAATATCTTTATTTTTATTTTCTATAATTTCAGGGCTCAAATGCTCTTCAAGAGGACGAACGGGTTTAACATATTCTAAATATCCGTTTCCTGGAAATAGATCTCCGTAATAGTCCCAAGCTGAAAAATATAACAAATAAGGTTATTGAAATTTATTTTTTAATTATTATAAAGTTATAAATCTATATAAAATGAACTGAAATACTTATTTTTTATAAAATTAAATATATATATATATATATATATATATGAATTTTTAAATATTTTTTGTTCAAATTTTTCCTATGTATAAAAAAAATATTAATTATTATTTTTTTAAATTTGGTCAATCAAATTTTTTTTAATGAAATTCATATGGCCATTTTAATTTTATAATTAACTCAATAGAGTCCGCTGACGCAAATATGTTTCTTTAGCTGTTGCGTTCTGTAGATCCGTTGGCACATATGTGTGTCTTTTGATGTATAGATTTTTGACATATAAAAAATAAATAAACATAGTATTTTTCTCTGATTGTGTCAAAAGATAATGATATATAGAATACTGAAAATATTATTTTTTTTGTACTATAAAATCTTTTACACAAGTAATTTATGCAAAGTCATGCGGACAAAATGACAAATGACTGAATGATGACATCACAATTAACTAAACATAAAATATTTATACTGTCGATAAATAAAAAAACATATATATATATATATATATATATATATATATATATATATATATATATATATATATATATATATATACTCACGTCGAATCTGTTGTTTTCTAATATTAGACACGTACGGTTCGCTGCCGTTCAAGAATTTCACCAGTATCCAATAATTTATAACGTCGGTCGAGTTCATTTGCAACTGTTCGTCGACGAAACACCATTTGCCGTCGACCGGTTTTACGACGTCACCCTGTACGGTGCCGTCTTCGAACGGGCCGATCGGTTCGTTTATTTTCGCCCGAAACGAGAACATTTTAATATTTTTCTTGTGTCTCAAACACGCTCTCATACCTTTGGGAAGAAACGCCAAAAAGTACACTTTGTGTAATTCGCACAAATAAACGGGCACCAAAATCAAAAAAACAAACAGATATAATTTCATCTTTTTTACATTTAATTTATATTGAACGCTTTCTTTTTTTATTTGTAACGCAAAACAACCGTCGCGTCCGTCTAAAGTTAACGTAATGTTCATGTTATTTTTTTTTTCAAGTATGTGCTCACAAATACATAACAGAAAATTGATATCGTTTACTTAAAACCAGTGCTGTATCAACTTTATATGTAAGATTCTAATTTACATAATGTAAATATTCAAAAAAAATCTACAATGAAATCCAATTACACTCTTATTATTCAATATATCTATGTTTAAAACTGAAAAATTGAATTCGCATACTAAATACTAATATCGTAAGAAATATATGGTGTTATAAAACAAAATTCATATCAAATATCTAGAAATGAATTTCCAATCGTCAATTAATATTTGAGAAACGCTTAACAATTGCTTTATATGGAATAATATTAATGAAGAAACGAGTTATATTTTTTCTACATATGGTTCGATTTATCTGTTGCACGTCAACTTATTACTAATGAAATGTTAAATACATAAAAATAATATTATTACCTTCATATAATTACTAAGTTTAAATCGTTTTGAAACATTTTATATAAATATTTTTTTTTTTAAGTCAAATTACCAATAATTTGACCAGTGTTTTGTAATTAGCTTTACATTTATACGATATCTTATAGAAGAAAAACCCATACAAAATTATAATACATAATTGTCAATGTTTCGTTTCGTGTTTTATTTTTATATTATATGTTTTGTTGTAACATTTTATAATTGCCAATAATAATGCGATATGACATTAATACAATAATATATTATTAATAATAATACAATGGTGCGATTGATATTATTGGTAATTCAATAATACGATATAAAAGTGTTTTTTTTTTTTATATAGAAAAGAAATATTTTTATAAAATTATTATATACCAATAATTGTAAAATAAATTTATTAATTTTATTGAACGTCGTTAACTTAAGAAGCCTTGTTCTCGTTTTCATATTATAAATCAACAACTTGATCTTTGACCTAAAATTTATCATTGACAATTTGATATAATACTTTTCAGTCGTTTACTATTATACATATAAAATGAAAAAAAAACACACATATATATATATATATATATATATATATATATATATATATATGTATATCGCATTTCAGAATTTAATGATCGTATACGTTTTTATTAAAATTCGAAATTAGTTCAGATTTAAGTTATTTTAATTATTAATTTTTAATATAGAATTCTAATTAAATTTAATAAATTTTAAATTAAACATATTAATTCAAGATCGATAGTAAATAATTTGTTTATCATATGATGAAAAAATTGTAAAACAAAAAAAAAATGGCGTCGAATAAAAGAGAACATTATATAAGAGTGAGTTTACGTCGAGAACGCATTTCCGGTAATAATTTATTGTTTCCGCGGAAAATGAGCAATCCTTAGCGACGAAGAGAAATGAAAAGCGACTTTTGTAATCCATTATCGTTTCGTTATTTCACCGGGCTTCTGGCAGAGCTCCCGTTTCGCCATTACTATTGCAATAGATTCGAATGCCATAGTAGATGTCTATCCTAGGATAATATAATACTTATTCTGTCCTCGTACTTGTTCGGCTGCTCGATTATTTCTTGGCATTTTCATTCCACGGGACACAATCAGTTAATGGAGCAACGTTAACAGGTGCTTCGTAAACACTAACAATATCCTTTATGCATATTCACAAAAATATATACATAACATAATAGCTATTAATAATAAATGTAAACGATTGCTTTATATTGCTTTACTGTGATCAAAAAGTAAGGTGAATTTGTTTATAAACTGTGAATTCTTATTTATTCTTCCAAATCAATCTCATTCTATTTATAGTATTTTATCAAATAGTCTTTTTCCGGAACAGCTATAGCCTTCAAAACCTTCCTCGATTCGGTTTTTATATCTTCAATCGTGTCAAAATGGCGTCCTTGCATTTGCCTTTTGAAAATTTTTATATATAACAGTTTTGGTGTATAAAATTATTCCATATATAACAGTGGTGGCCAAGCTCCTTAATAGTTCGTCATTTTTCAAAATTTGAAATTTTTCGCGAGCCGCAATTAAATACGTATTAAAAAAGTATGAAAAAAATTTTACAGAAATTATATTTATTGAAAATATATGAGTAAAAGTACAAAATATATATATTGAATTTAAATATTAAAAATTAAGCATATTTATTCTTTAAAAATTTGTGAATAATTCACGACCGCATTTCTCAGTAATTCTTTCACTCGGGTACATTTATCGAGAGCCACGAAGTATCCTTCAAAGAACCGCGTGTGTGACTCGCGAGCCGCAGTTTGGCTACCCCTGAGCATATAATAAATCCTGCATGGCATAGAAAAATCATTATAATTCAACACGTCAAACGGAAACATTAGTTGTCAGGGTAATCTGAACGCTAACCAGGTAAAGGGTTAAAAGCTGCGGTGCAACAGTGGGATGAGTTGAACGCTTTGTCGTCGTCTGTCGCGCGCCACACTTTGATTAATTTATTTGTCTAAGACATCACGAAAGCACGTCGACAATAATAATATCGCTCAGCACGGCGCCTAAGCGATAATATAGACGTCAGGGGTGTGACAATAGCAACACTCGCTCGGAGACCAGAAGCCACGACAACTGAAGCGATGGCAATTTATCATCGCCAGACCGCCCCCGTTAATACGAGTATGACGCCAGGTGGTTAATGGGAAACCACCCTTGTTTGCCCGACGATGGCGCACAGCACACGCCCAAACTTTGACAACATCGAGAAAACTTATCGCATTTATTAGATTCGTTCGTCTCTTTTCAGATTATGACACTTCAATAATACCATCGACACTTTTGTCCCATATTGTCCTATGCCATTTTCCAAATAGAATTACGAACGACATGAAAACGCCAAGACACCGCCAAACTTTTCCACATTCAAATCCTATTGTGTAAAATGATGAATTTTAAAATATTTTCGACATAATATTGATCGCGCAGAAAGACAATTTTATTAACTAGCACCGTTTGTTGGTTCGTTTTGTTTGTTTGTCTGAGTGGAATTTTGCGATCGATTTTTCAACCACTTTCCACTATTCAATTCAGTTGAAATTTTGTATACTTACTCATTTCCAATGACAATACGCGAATCAATCAATTAATTGAAATTATTTTAATTGATCAGACTGATAAAATTTCGACTCGCATTAATTTCGTCATATAGAAAATGAAAGTATAATTCCAATACGACATCATCCGCCTTGTTCCAGTATATACGGTCAACTTAATGGGGCGGGCGATCATTATTATGCGGACATTTTGACATCGGTTCTCGACTAAAAGAGACGCACACAACGAAATTCCAAAACGAGAACTTAAATACCGGAGCATTTATTAGCGAGATACCATTCTTCACCTTCCACTCCTGCCCGAATAATACTCGAGGACATTATAATAATCCCCGGCGATCGCTCAGCGGGATGGCGTTTCATTACGCACGCTATTAGCGCTAATGCCGACAGCCATCCGAAAAACGAAAATAATTGTCTCCGTCGACGACGAGGGACGGAAAAAGTATAAACCTCTAGACGTACAACTATACGAAAAGTGAATTTGCGAAAATTATCAGTTTCACACCGCAAAATGAGCCGTCTTCACGCTCGATTGCCATCATAACTTTTCCCCGTCGTCGTGGGCCGTGTTGACTCTTCGTCTAAACTTAATACAAGATCGATTTGCCGCTTGCTCTTTTTCAAAATAAGCTATATATGGTATATATATATATATATATATATATATATATATATATATCAACGATCACGTTCAAGCAAACGTCATCGATTGTTTTTCGATTTCGTCATCCTTTGTCGTCTGAGAATTTATGATATACTTGAAATATATATGATGTCATTCTTGTGGTGTCTGGATTATCGATCGCCTTTCAAAAAAAATATACATATATTATTTCAACTTGTATATATGTTAAATATTCGAAAAATCCGATGAAAAAGATGCACATATATGAATTAAAAAAAAAATGAAGAAAGCATTTTTTTTTTTGTATATGGCAGTCGCGATTTATATCAATATCTCACACCACAACCGAGAATCCCCCAGGGCGGTATCAGAATCCTAATTGTGGTTTTCGCCGGTCGCTTTATTCGGCCGTAATTAAAACGAAAAGCTTTTGCAGATCGTCGCTTCGAACCGAGGCCGAAAAAACGATAAATAAAACAAAACGACCACACATTCTTTTCATTATTATACTTTATATTACTTCATCCCTAACGCCTGAAATTTAATGCTTTTTCCCTATTACAATATTAAAACTTGGTCGATTTCTCAAAATTATTTATATTTATATGCTGTTGAATTTTCGCTTTCACACACACTCAGATACATATACTTATTTATATATATATATATATATATATATATATATATATATATATATTAAATTAAATTATTATTAAAATTAACTAAGAAGATTTAAAATTAATACACTCCCAGTAATAATGATTAATATATAAATATTTTACATTTTATCAGTATTAATTAGTGTAAAAATGTATACATTATCGACATCTATGGTATATTTTTAAAATTTATTAGTAATTTTCTGTACAATTTTTCACAGAATATTTTAGCTATAAAAAATATTTTATTTTTTTATTGTGTTATAATTTACATAAAAAACAAATATTTTTATTCTTAATTTTATATCTTAAAAGTGACAATTTTAATATAATTTTCATGCATTACTTATTCACTCTTATGTTTTATTATGTTATATCGGATCATTTAGAAATGATTTGAAAGTTGAATTCGACTTCATAAAATATAAATCAATAACAAAGAAACTAGAAAGAGAAGCTTAAACAGAGTTGCCAATTTTAAATTCTTTTCTCGTCTTTCACTTTTGTTGTTATTCCATCATATACGTGAAAATATCTTCATAGAAGATATATATATACATATTTTATGTGTGACGAATATATTACGTTTAAACCGTCTCTTGTATGCATGTTAATAAATCAAAAGGGTTTACTTTCAAAATCGACAATATTAATCGACGCTATTCGACAGTCAAAAATTCAATAATAATTTAAGAAAGACCGTTTTAAGCGAATAATCTTCACACGGGAAGATCAAAAATGGCGGAACACTTCATTCGTCCCCCGTGCGCGTCCCCCTATCACATACAGTATTCGTTTTGACGATTCGAAACCGAGAGAAAAGGTATCGACGTCATAAATTCCAAGAGCTACGGCATAAATGGGTCCCGACTATATATGCGGGTGAAACGATACAAAATTCAAAGCCGCAATAACCCTCATGCATTATGCAACGTGGCCAGACGTTAAAACATCCAACCGTCAATATGTATAAAAAAGAAATACAATACAATACGAAAGCCGAAGAGTCTCCCTGTTACCAGACGATGGGGCTCGAATCCTACCCCCCAGCGTCCAGAAGGGGTGTGTAATCATTCAGTAAACGCTCATTGTTATGCCATATCCATAACTCAGAGGATAACTGCCACTTCTGGGCGCGTTAAGGTCTGCTAGAAAATTACATGTATATATATATATATATATATATATATATATATATATATATATATATATATATATATATATATATTTTCACATACAGAATCCGGTTTCGATTCACCGAAACCTTCCTGCATCGTTCCCACGACCAACCGGGGTCCCGCGAGCAATACTCATTCGTCTGCAAACGGAATAGAACTATTCTTCTACGGTCTACCTTTTCCCGTAGCTCCGTTTTAACCGGTCTGCGTCTCTTTTCCGCTTCCGATTGTCCGCACAGTTACCGAGTGTAATAACTATAAAAGTTACATACATACATTCATCCTATCGTATACACTGCCGCTCTTCCGTTAAAGTTCGAATTAAATTGATTATTGCGAATATAACTTGGCCTTTGCATCGGTACAATCGAACGATTATATAAATACATAATACATATTATTACGCTTTTTCTATATTATATTAAAAAAAATATTGTCTTTCGATTATATATTAATAAATTGTTTTACTATATTGAAATGTTAACCCTTTATTGCATATAGTAACAAATTTGCTACAATCCCAAAAATCTGTTTTAAATCCCTTATAATCTTAACAAATCAACTGTTTTATATTATTAATAATAATTATAATACAACAAGTATCTAATTAGTTCAAATAATTGACGACATATTTTTTTTTAATTTTTCCTGTATTAAAGAAAATCATTATCAACTGTCATTCATAAGAAAAATAAATAATCACAAAATGAATGGTTAAATATTTACAAATATTGTATATTTATTATACAATCAATTCAAAATATTTATATTTTAAATTAAATTTGTATTTTTTTATCTTTTTAAAAATTAAGAAACTGTTATAAATTTTTAATTTTTTTTTCATGTTAGTTTTCAGCATATTTTTTTATGCTGAAATCGCTTATCTATGTAATAATATTTTATTATAAGTGTTTAATTTTTATAGAGATGAATAACAATCAAATTTTAAGAATTCGATAATAAATCCTTCTAAATCTAAAATTTCCCTCGTATACTGTTGTAATTCATTTTCTGTTATTTTTTAATCGCCAATTTTTATTTCTTTTGTACACTTTCAATTATTTACTGATTAAATGATTATATATCGATATTTCAAACTTAACACGCATACTATATAAATATACGAATATATATATATATATATATATATATATATATATATATATATATATATATATATATATATGGAATAATTTCATGGTTATTTATAATCGATTAAAGTTAATTCCAAGCGTATATTTAATTCATAGCGTGTTCCGTCGATAATGAAGATTAATTGAAGATTAATCGATTTACTAATATTTAATCTCACAATCTGACCTAAATTAGAATTTATCGTTATCGTAGCAATTTATATGGTCGACGACGACGATTACATAAATAATTCGGCGACGCGAGACAATAGTAATAATTAACCGAATTAAAAATTGATTAAACACGACCATTTTGCACATTTGTATCGCGCACAAACACACATACACACACACACACACAATATATATATAATAAATTATAATTTCGACGGAGTAAAATGGGATCGGCGATGAAATGAGATTATTATAAAGATTTATTTCAGAATTGTAATAACCGGCATCCTCGTTCTATTCTAGAACGTCAATTTATTCATAGTATCCCCTCGATTTTTTTTTCGTCATTATATCTCTTCGATAATTCGATCCGATTTTCCCCCTAAATGCGTCGTAATTTATTACGACTATCGTTATTTTTCTTATTTTTCCGTGTGTCGTTCGACTATGTTTCCGTTTTAATAAAGTAAATAGCCAATTAACCTTCATTTTCCGCAGATTTTCCGGCTTTCTCTCTCAAAAAAGAGAAGAGGAGGAGAAAAAGACGCGTATCTTGGCTGTACTGTGTATGTATAGTTTTTTTTTCTTTAGTTTTCTTATATTTTATGAGCGTGTATGTTACGTATAATATATATTGCTCATAACTTTGAAAGATGTTTTTTTTTTGGTTTCATTCTCGTACGCGGCGATTTTGAATTCAACAAACGTTCCGTTAATTTTCCACGAGAGTGTACGTCGAACACATTTTCCCTTTTTGTACGCGGCGCGCACTTAACGCCCTTTTCTCGAAAATGCGCCACATATAACCGCAACCGAGAGAAAAACCTGGAAAGAAGAATGAACTTGAATATTGGAGCAAAGGGAAATCCAGAAGCGATGGCTTTCAAACTATAACATATTGTATTTTTTTCATTATTTTTTCTCTAATATATAAAATGTCCTTATAAAATCATGGGAACCGCATATGATTCAGTGAAGAGCTGCATGCGGCTTTTTTGCTCTATTATAACCAGTAACCTAAATAGCAGAAATCATGTAATTTGATTGAAAAACATTTCATTGTTCACTCGTTCTTGTACATTATCAAAAATATATATTAAAACTACTTAATGTTTTAAGACGAACGCTGCTCGCGCGCGCCACTCGTGCTCAATTGCACTAGCCCGAGCACTTCTCGCAGGTTTCAACTTGTTAGTATACATGAACGATCTATACTCGTTGAATATTAAAAATCACTATTTATTTATTTTTTATAAAATGCACATTTGAAATATAAAATAAAGTATCAAATGTTAATATTTACATTTTCATGAAAAAAAACCACGAGCATTAAGCGGTTAAAAGATGAATTCCTTACATTTATCTTTTCTGATCACCCATCGGTTTTGTGTCATGAATACTTTGATAAAAGATGAAACTTTTGCTCTTGATCTCGTTTCGTCTTGTGATAATGATTTCATCCCAATAACAAAATATTTAGTGCTCAATGTCAAGATTAGTTACACAATTTCACAATAACATATCTGCGTTATATCGAATTATATAAAAGTTTATTAAATCTATTCTTAATTTTTGAACGAATATCATAATTTAATATAGCCAAAAAAAAGTTTTATGCATAAAATGAATCGCGTTTCAGTTTGAAAAGCGCCGTTTAAAAGGGCATAAAAAAAATGGGGGGAAAAAACAGAATAAGCGGGTGGGGTGTGCAAGGGCGAGGGGGGCTGGACCGGAACAAGTTCGGAAAAAATGATGATGGCTTTTCCAATATGGCAATAGTCCCATTTTGTAAAATAAAAAACCGCGGCGCGGAAAAGGGCGGACGGGCGAAACAATCGTTCTGGGAACGATATTCCTTATGGCGATATTGCGGAGAAACACTCGAACGGGACGAGTTGAATACGTAAAGCGATATCGCGGGCACGTGCAACAACGATATAACGGGTACACATGCGCCCCGACATATATATATATACTATACAACTACTAGTACACATGCGCCTCTTTAATATATTATAACGCCACTATGATCTATTATTATTATTCGCGAATACGAAACAATACCCCCTTACCTATGTCAAATGCAGCCGTATTAAACTATTGTATTCGAATAAAATATTTTTATTTCAGATTTTTAAAAATTTATTGCTAAAATATCAATAATATAAATAGCGACAAATGGACCGTTATATAAAACTGTGATCAAAAAATACGGTAATTATGATTATAAAATGTAAATTCTTTATTTATTCTTCCAAATCAATTTCATCCTCGTCCGATAAAACGCACTTTCGCCAACGCTTTTTCCAGTTCTCGAAACAGTCGGAAAAGTATTTCTCCGGTATACCTTTCAAGACCTTCTGGGATTCAGTTTTCATATTTTCAATCGCGTCAAAACGGCGCTCCCGTATTGGCCTTTAGAGTTTGCTGATTAGCCAGAAATTGCACGGAGCTAAATCAAACGAATACGGTGGTTAAAAAAATGCAATTTACCTTCAACCTTAAATGTCCGGGAGTTTTAAATAGCAATTTCACCTTACTTTTTGATTACAGCAGTATATATAAATACTTAACCAATTATTTTTAGAATATTTTCATTTAAAAAAAATAATCTCAATAAAAATAAAATATTTCAACTTTAACTTTTAAATTGGTTGAATAAAAAAAATTGAACACCTCTGATTCAACACAAAGCTATTGTTTCACACTAAAAGTACATAACAATGTTAGTCAACGTGACAGTACAGTTAATAAATATGAAATGATACTTTTGTATGCTGTATATTTTCAATTTTACTCATATGTCAAATATTAAAAAATAGAATACATTCAGTTTAGTGAATAATAAAAATTTTAACTTTTCGCATAAAATATATATTATATATTTCTCTTACATTTCCAAATAGAAATTCATTTTTATTCCAATTTTGAAAACAATTTATTCAGAATATAAATATTTTCGTAGTAAAAATAATAATAATAATAATAATAATAACGCATATTCAAATTTACATTTGTCTGCATAGTCTACTGCGGCAGAGTTTGAACTCACACCTCAGTTTCCCCATTGAAACCTCGAAAGCGCACCGGCATTGGTTTTGGTAGCCTGAAAAAAAAATCCCGCGGGAATTCTTCAGTCACGCAGCTTCAGCAATGAAAAATTCGTAACGGCTAAAAAGGCCAGTTCGCATACAAAACGAGGAAAACTTCGCGGGAGACCAGGGCAACACGTGGCGCACTGCGAACCGCCATTCTGTTACAAATTCGCATTATGAAGCCCAGTCTCCTCTCTGCACTGTGTATAATATTTATGACTACGTAGTCCATATATCAAACCGCTTTTATGACCGAGAATATGCCGCATACTCGGGGTTCGCCTATGAGAAAATACTCGTGTGATCCTTTAATGTTGTTCCCGGCTCGAATGGCGCAAGAACAACATATTTTTATTTTATATATATATTTTTTTTATAATAACTAATAATAATCAATATACTAATCTTATCGAATGTATTACGCAGTTTGGTAATTAGTCATGCCCGAGCGCGACTCGGGTACAAGCAATTATTTTATAGCAAATAAGGCATACAATAGCAAAATATATAAATATACATAATATATGACGTTCTATCGATTCTGATTATTATTTATTAAACCATTACTATTGTATAAAAAACTAATTTTATTTTATAGTTTTTCCACGAATCATTCGAATACCGATTTATATAAAATTTTAAATTTAAATATAAATGTCTTTTTAAATCAATATTTCGGAATAACAAAGTAATTGTATTAATTTTATGTCTTTTAATTCTTTAGTTAATTCTATTTATTTTCATACAAGTATAGAGTGAGCGGCGTCTATTGAATTTATGTTAATAATTTTAATTTATATAAATATTAATATTTTGAATATATTAAATCCTTTGATAATATCGTAGAATAATTTGATTTTACGTCATTTATTTTTCCTATTTATTTACATTTTCTATAATTTTTGAAACAAAGGTTATCTGTATTAAAAAAAAGGTCTAAGTAAATAAAATAACGAAAAATTTGAAGCAGTTTTAAATTCAAAATAACGATCATTTAATAATTTATGATTTAATACAACACGATATCATAAAAATAAATTTAATTTAAATACTGTACATAGTTTTAAAAAGTCTTATGTAACAACCACATCCGATTTATTATTTATTTTAAAATAAACTTTAAATATACACCGGTTTTTTTTCTTTTTCTGAATGACCTAGATTTACGCAATCTGAATATAAACTTGGATATGAATTTTATAGAACAAAACAAAGATTATAATTTTTATTTAACGATGACTTTTATTACTTTTTTATAACAAAAATAATCGATATCACGAATATTAATCATATTCCATTATATTTACATTATCGCTGCTACTTGTACACGTTGATCAATAGAAAAATATGCTACAGAAATGTATATTTTGAAAAGCAACAATATTTTTGTTTTTGAAATAGACTGAATCAACCGCTTAATGCTTTAAGACGAGCGCTGCTCGCGCGCGTCACACATGCCCAATTGCACTAACCCGAGCGCTGCTCGCAGGTATCAATTTGTTTGCAGCTGATAATGATACTCGAACGATCTACACTCGTTGGACGCTGGATATTATATTTTTTATATTTTTATAAAATATACATTTGAAATATAAAATAAAAAACATAATGATTATAGTTAGATTTTTGCGAAAAAAAAACATACGAGCATTGAGTGGTCATATAATTCATATGAAATTTTATATGGCTGCATCATAATGGTGATGGAACACGAGTAATTTTGGTTGTAACATAATCAAGACCGAATCTTCGCAGAAAGTCTTGTGTGATTTCGCTAATTTGAACAAATATAACATAAGTTAACTCCCTCACTGACAATATATATATATATATATATATATATATATATATATATATATATATATATATATCGTAAAACCCAATTAGCCTTTGGTAACTTCGTAGTCAATCTCTCGTTTCTGATCTGGCAAACACGCAACACACGCGTCCGAGCGAAAACTTTTAATCCGAAACTAATGATGTTCGTACTCTCTCTAGGGAAAACCTCCCTCATAAGCCTCACAAATAAACTCTCTTACATCGAAAGACCATATTCAATATCCATCGTTAATACATACTTTTTTTTTATTTGTCTATAAACACGTATACATCATTATATATCTATTAAATTACTCCATAGCCAATATTATGCAAGCATTAGAACCAATATACTTTTCCCACATTAGTGTAATTTTTCTTTTATCCTGAAATTATGAAATTTATCAATTTATACTAAAATGTTATAAATTATTATAATACTGTAATCAAAAAGTAAGGTGAATTTATTTATAAAATGTAAATTCTTAATTTATTCTTTCAAATCAATTTCATTCCCTTCAAAATACTCCCCGTTCGATAAAACGCACTTTTGCCATCGCTTTTTCCAGTCCTCGAAACAGTCGGAATAGTCTTTTTCCGGTATAGTCTTCAAGACTTTCTTCGATTCAATTTTTATCTTCTCAATCGTATATTTACCGAATAGCCAGAAGTCGTACGGAGCCAATTCAGGCGAATACGGTGGTTGTAGAGCTAATGCAGTATGATATGGTGTATTATCGTGATAAAGGAACCAAGAGTTGTAAAAACACGTGTAATTCGAAGATAATTAAACATTTTGTTATAGACAGTCCTACCAATCTAGGAAAAAAATACAATTTACCTGCCTTCTTAATACTCAGAAGTTTTAAATGACAATTTCACCTTCCTTTTTGATCACAGTAGTATATCAGTTAAAATATTTTAGGATATAATAAAAAATAACATTTTTCACAAACAGCACCGATATAAATATTCATAAGCTCCGTGAAAACCATTACTAACATGTGCTCGAAACGACTTCAAATTTTTCATATCTACTCAAAGGCAAATCATCGTTTATATAAGATAACTGCCTATACAATATTTTTCACTTTCCTCTTTTTCACCGTTCTATATTCTTCATATTTTGATAGAAATAAATCTTTCTTCCATAATATATATGTTTATATAATATTATATTTTAAAAATCAAGTATTCGTATAATTGGATTTTTATGTATTAATAAATTATCGCAGTTATCAAATAAAAACTAGTCTTATTTGTAATGAAAATTTGTTCATTACGTGCAAAATTTGTACTCTAATAAAAAAATATTTTCAATAATTGCTAATTATCGAAAATCAATAGAAAACTTGTAAATTATATATATATATATATATATATATATATATATATATATATATTTCATGGAAAAGTAATCGAACAGTAACCACAATCTAGTAATTTTGACTTTGTCGGATTACTGTTCATTCATTATTAGAAGTTTGTTCCAGTTTCGAGAAAAGCCGAGGCTTCGCAATCAGAAACTACTTTATAAGATTCTAATGCTTAAACTTTGCTATCTTTGTATACATGAAAATAGATTTTTTGCTTGGGAAAAAAAAGAAAAACTCGAGGAAATTATGTTATTTTCCTTTCGTTCTCATATTGTGAATATTAATGAGTTAACAATGAAAACCCTTGACAAAATATATATAGATTTCAATATTTATTCTTTTCAGCTATTTCATGCTTTTGAGATTCTAATTTTTTTTTTTTGAAATTTTATTTTTTTCAAATGATAAATTATTTTTTGTATTATATAATCAAATAATAAAATAAATTTTCATTGTATATAATTTTACTTTATAATTTAGAATTCTATAAAAAGTCTTTCCTTTATTATTTTGTGCAAATCTTATCACATAAAAAATTTCTCAGCATTCTCTTCGAGTCAATTAGTAATAAATCTTAACACATTTCTGAAATTCTTAAACAACAAAATATATGTGTGTGTGAAAGAGAGAGAGAGAGTGCGTGCGTGTGTGTGTGTGTGTGTGTTCTTTCAACTTCAATGAATGAATAATGTATTTGTAATTTAGAAATATTTCAAGAAAAATAAATAAAATTAGAGATTTAAATAATAAATATTCATTCTTTCATATCTTACAAATACGTTTTTTTAGTTCAATTAGGAATATAACTAAAATATCATTTTGATAATTTTAAAAATATCTAAAACCGCTATAAATTTAGAAATTTATTGAAAAAAAATTCTCAGTTTATCAAATTCTCAATTCAGTATAATTGTGCAATTTGAATAAAACGTTATAAATTATAGGAATTAACTTTAAGTACACTATTCTCTAAATAAGTTCTCGGTTATTACATAATACTATATATATATATATATATATATATATATATATATATATATATATATATATATATATATATATATATATATATATATATATATATAAATTGTTGGAAAATACCAGAAGAGTGTGTGCGTCAATGGAAAAAATTGCCAATACGGCTCTGGCAAAAGTTGGGCAGTAAAGATTAAATGGGCGGAATAATCAGGAAATGCCTCTTTCCCCGTGTTGCGCGTGATAACCGACATAAATATTGTATCCCAATGTTCTCCCCTTTTAAGTCTTAATGTACCAAAGTTTGGAAGCCGGCTCGCGATCATTTCCTTTACGTCCCATAAAATGTTGCTAATTTACAAAGAAGTTAGTTACGGTCGCCGTTGCCAAAAAACTAGCCGATTCGCCTAGTTTTTTTTTTTTTTTTTTTTTTGGTTTATGGCAACCAACCGATTCGCTATATCAATTATGCACGGTTCAAATTTTGCATATGTGAGATATAGACGGAGACCGTGTTCAAATTTCAAAACGTTACACGGTGGCGGGGTGTCAAATGACGTTTTATGGCCGTCTCGATTCGTTCCGTTTGCCCGAGCGTCTTAACCCTTTCCCGACTATCGATGCCATGTGGAATCGTGTGTTTTTGTGGACGACTGAAGCATTATCTATGCAGTTGAATCAAAATTATGTTTGTTTTATGTCAAGTTTGTTGTGTCATATTTTACTGTAGAGAAGTGAGAATGTTTTTAAATCTTGCTGATATCCATACTGGAATTTTTTATTGGTACATACTGATGACAGGTTGACGATCACTTCTATATATATTTTTTTTGTATAAAAAAATTAAAAAAAACACAAAAAATCTTTTAGGAATCAGCGCTTCTAAAATACAGATATGAACATAAAAAACACTTTTTATTTTGACCAAGAAAGGGTTAATATGCAATAATACCTGCTTCATATTCTAAATATTACACCTCATTATAAGTTCTCCGAGAATATAATGTAGCTAGATTTTCAATTAAAAAATGTCTCCGATCTTTTTATCCCACAAATTCATTGTCGAAATTCTATTTAATATAATTTGTACATTATAAATGAAAAAATATCATTTATGTTGAAGATTTTGTTAAAAATTATATGATATCTGAACAAATACTGAAAAAAATCCTAGTTATAATTTTCAATATATTTTTTAAAGAATTGTTATTCGTTGAAAATATTAATTAATTAAATTACTATTTAATTGGGGATTATCACATTTATTATACGTTATCAAAATCACATGTGATTTGAAATAATTATATGCTTAATTTTTATTTTATAAATATTAATATTTTCAATGAATATTTTAATTGTTCTAATAATTGATGATTGCAAAATTCTATTTTTTTTTATAGAAACATGTTGAATTTAGATAACACATTTATTTATATATAATATTATCATTATATTCATAAGTAATTTTCTTGAATATTTTTAAATAAACAACAGTTTTTTCCTTATTTACCTTCTTACAGTCGCATAAATTTATCAAAAAGACGTAATATAATATGATACAAATATATTTTACTACATTTACAAATATTTTTTATTACTTTTCGCCGAAATGCACATTAAATTATAATTCAAACAAACATTTATCTATTATTATTATTATTGTTGTTGTTGTTGTTGTTGTGATCAAAAGGTAAGGTAAAATTATCATTTAAAACTTCCAAGTATTAATGCTGGTAAATTGTTTTTTTTTCCTAGTTTGATAGAACTGTAACATTTTCCAAGCGTTTGTTTGTCAACAGGTTTAATTATCATTACGTGTTTTTACAACTCTCGGTTCCTTCATCACGATAATGAACCATGTCATACCAAGTTGTTCCGCGACCACCGTATTCGCTCGATTTGGCTCCGTGCGACTTCTGGCTATTCAGCAAATTTAAAAAGCCAATGCGGGAAACGCCGTTTTGATACGATTGAGGAGATAAAAACCGAATCGTAGAAGATTTTGAAGAATATCGGAAAAACTCTATTTGAAAAAGCGTTGGCAAAAGTGCATTTTATCGAACGAGGATTACTTTGAAGTGGATGAAATTGATTTGGAAAAATAAATAAAGAATTTACATTTTATAAACAAGTTTACCTTACTTTTTGATCACAATGTTACTTGTCAACCAAAGGATCTAATATTTTAACTCGTGACATTATTTACAACATATTTTTTTTAAAGAAAACCGTATTGAAATATTTTCAAAATAAATATGCTTTATATCGATTTCATATTGTAATCAATACATCAAATTACGTCATAACGTCATTGCTTAACTTCATTCAGAGAATACGCGTTTATTATCGTAACCTTATATGCTTATTAGCATTCAAATCATATTTTAACGACACACACACACACACACACACACACATACACACACACACAAAATGTAACGAAAATAATAGATTTTTCGTCAAAACTCGAATCTTTGATTTCGTCATTTTCAACGAGAATGAAAAGCGTACAATTTCAACGGAATCCGATAATATTTTATTCGGTTTGATGTTACAACGCGAATGAAATAAAATCCCCCATTTAAAATGGAAAATCAGACGTTTGATCCCTCAATAAACCCGTGTGTCAAATCAAAATGCTCTATATTAAATTATTCCATATTATATACAACGTTATAATATGGCGAATAAAACGTTTTTTGTCAATATAAATTTCTAACGTTGTGTAATCTGTGAAATTGCTCTGTATTTACACGGCAATTCGCTCTGTAAACCCTATTATTCATTTTATAATAAAAAAAATAAAATATCCGTATATTAACTTCATTTTAATTAAAATTAATTTAAACGCAATACAGTTTTATATTATTATTCCATGTATTATCTTACGATGGTTTTATATTACCAATTCGTAACACTTGTGACCATAAAGTATTTACTTACATACTGGTGTAAATGTAACGAATAATCAATATCAAGCCAATAAAGTGTTGCATCTCAACATTTGTCTTAATATTTCGTTCAATTTAATCTTTCACAAATATATAAAACAAATTTATGTCAAAAAATTTTAGGTAAATAATTTTAATAACATATATAATCTATTAATCGTTTGAACTTTTTGGTAAAATAAATCATAAATATTTATTACATTTCTTCAAATATATTCAATATTAACTATTATCAAACTAAAAGTCAAACATATACGTGTGCCTATATTAAAAAATCAATCCTTGACTTTCTTCTTAAAATACCAGCGTGATGAAATATACATATACACCCAACTCTCTTTTTACACGATTTAGAAATAACGCGATTCGCCAATAATAATAAATATATTTTTTTACACGAATTTTTTGTTCTAACACGAATCTATAAAATATTATTACACACTTTTATATAAATTTCACATGTCCGTTTATCCGAGTGAAATTTTTTAATCGATTTTTTAAGTACATCCCGATGTCTAATTAAGTTAAAACTTTGCATACTTACTCACTCTCGATGACAATGCAAGAATCAACTAACAGATTTACAAAATAATTAACCCAATTAGTTGAAATTGATTGCCACTAATAATTCAATATGACGATTAATAATACAATGATACATTTATCTATAAATTTAAAATATGATAATACAAAAATGCGATTGTTATTATTAATAATTATGCGATATAAAAGTATTTTTTTTTTTAGAAAAAAATACACTTAACTAATAAATTGTAATTTTAAGTGTCATACAGTAACTCATATATATATACAGCAACAAAATAATTGGAGTATTCATAAATAAAAAAAGGTCGGTTTATGTCCATAGATGTCTGACACATAATTTCTGACTGTTATGGCCTGATTTATAATTTCACAATGAACGAAATTCTTGTTATTATATTTATTGATTGATAAGTCCATAATAAAATTGATTTCATATTTTTTGTACTTATGAAATGAATTTTCACTGTACGCTAATTTTATTTTTTTTATAAAAAAATATTTTTTTATTTTATAAATACTTATATAATATGAATTTCATTATTATTTTTTTTTTCAAAAATTTATGTAATTCTTTTATTTTACACGATTTTTTAAAGTTGTGTAACATATCGCCAAATTTATCATATATAGTTTGCATTTTTTTTTCCACGATATTTTACCACACGTTTGCTTAGGAACGTATCTAACGTGTAAAAAAAGAGTAGGGTTTATCTATAAAAACATTGTATTATTAAAAATTTTAACTTATAATCAAATCTTATTGAATAGCTTCCGTTAATATTTTTAATTACGTAATCAATATGGCATTTTTTAAATTCAATTTACAAGTTTCGTAATAAACCTGATTCTAACAAATAAATACCTTTACTGGACAAAGGTTGTTTTTATATTATATTATATATATATATATATATATATATATATATATATATATATATATATATATATATATGTAGCAGTAATTTATTGTGTAATACTTATATAGTTTAATTATCAAATACTCAATAAAACAATTAAAACTCAATATGATTAAATTTATCTCAAAAGTACAAGTACATTGAATATTTTTGTTGTACTACCTTTTTGAGATATATAATATATTAGACCTATTTATTACAGGGGTAAACAACCAAAAATATGCTTGAATTTTAATAAAAATTTCAACAGCATTTCACTCATTAATATATTGTGAAAAAAAAACAATTTTTACTAACATATAGATATTTATAAAAAAATCACGGTAGTTAGTGAATAAAATTTTTCTAGCATGCACAATATTTATTTGATATTTTTCATTGCTTATTGACCCAGACCATGAATATGGTTGTTCCTTATTTTATAAATGTGTCATATGTCTCAGTCGAGCGAACCACAATTGAAGAAATACATGTATACTTCGCGTCGAGTTATTTTTAACAATGAGTTTAAATTGAAAACAGTTTAGTTCGATCGTTGAATCGACACACTCGCTTCAAACAAATATAGAACTTGGCAAGCACATGTTATGTGTGATGTAATATAAAAGACGTGTTTCAGAACTGAACAAAAAAAATCGATTTCAGTGACAGAATGAAATTTTACACGATCGTGTTCGTGGCGATTCTCCTCGGCGACGTCAATTGCTTGAAGATTTTAGGCATATTTCCGCATCCGGGGAGAAGTCATCATGACGTATTCGAACCTCTATTGCTAGAACTGGCGAAGAAAGGGCATCAGATGACAATCATTTCGCATTTTACGCCAAAAATCGAACCCGAAGGATGGAAGTTCATCAACATGGGAAACTTTTCTCATCTTCACAAAGGGCTACTTGACTTAGATATATTCGGTTTTGATTCAAATAGAGTAAATCAAGTCTTAAACGCATTGACTATATTCGATTTCGGTAATATAATGTGCGAAGCTTTAACTAAGCTCTCTGAAGTCAAAACAATGTTGGACCAAAAAGAAAAATTTGATATTATTTTTGTAGAAAATTTCAATAGTGATTGTGCTTTGGGTATAGTTTATCATTTAAATGTTCAATTTATTGGTTTACAATCTCATACATTAATGCCGTGGAGTTTTGAAAGATTCTCACAACCGGCATTCACGTCGTATGTTCCAAATTTATTCTCATCATTTCCGACAAGAATGTCATTCTTGCAAAGATTAGAGAATACATTTTTCCATTATCTCCATATATTTCTATTTAAACAGTATTCACTAAAAACGGACAGGGAAATATTTCAAAGAAATCTTAATCTCAGTATACCCCCATTTGAAGAAATTGCCAAAAATACTAGTATTCTTCTCAGCAATACTCACTACTCTTTAAATGGTGTGAAGCCATATTTGCCATCAATCGTAGAAGTAGGAGGAATTCACCTTAAACGAACCCTGAATCCTTTGGATAAGGTAATTTTTCATATTTTTTCTATACTTATATATGAACTCAAATATTTTAACACAATATATATATATATATATATATATATATATATATATATATATATGTTTTAATTAAAGAATTTAATGTTTTCACACTCATTAAAAATACTGAATATACATTTCTTATTTACAAATATATATATGTACTATTATTATATTTTTTATATTATTATCGTGAATTTCGTTTTACTTTCTTAATAACGTCGCAATAATATTCGAATTTGATAATTAAATTCTTCATAAGTAATATACACGTATATAAATTAGCTATTAAAAATATACCTCAATTCTTTTATTATTATTATCTTATCAATTATATGAAGTCATTGCGTAAAAGTTCAAGGTAATATTAAAAAAATACTGAGTTTTTGTCTTTTGTCTTGCGGTTTGGATTGATTATAACAAGTTGATAAATATTGTATAATTAAACGCTTGACCTAAATTCAGGTTCAAAACAGTCATTGACATTTTATTTTAACATCTCAGATGTTTTGTCAGCCAAATACATCTTCTTCAAAAAATCAGTCAATGTATCTTCAAAACTATAGTTCAATATATTTTCCCCATTCTTAATCCTTTGTATTATTAATTAGTTATTATAAAGTTTTAAATTATAATTTAAACCATTTTGGCTTTATGAACGTGAATTAATATACTAAATATATAAACGTAATCTTTACTGAAGCAAATAATAGTATTGAAAAATCATGTTTTTTTTTCATAATAATATAGTTATATGTTGAATACAAATTTTATGAATCAATCTGCGTGTTAATAGCAAAAAATAATTACTTATTTCATTAAAAAAATGACAACTATTTAGTATTATATTATATAATTTATAGCTTGAACTTTCAAATTTATTAAAAATAAAAAATACTTTAATTCAAGATGTTTATCTATAAATTAATATTTTAAAGATTCAATTTTCCAAAAGTTACATTGTAATTTCAAACCCTATTTACTATTATTTTTAAACGAATCATTTAAAAGCAAAAAGATAATACTTAAAAATTTGTACACTGTTTATTTATGAAATAAAAATAGAAATAAACATTGAATGTTTTTAACATCTGACTTCATATTCTAATCTGGTTTCATGTATATATTGAATTATTTTTACCTAATTAATTTAGTAATCTCGCGGCACTGTAATTGTAAACTTATAAACAAACGCCAATAAATATGCGTTTATATACTCCAAAAATTATTTTCATATTCTTGTTGACTGCTAAACTTGGTGTATCATATAAAATCCTGGGATTATTTCCATATGCGGGTCGCAGTCATCACGGTGTTTTTGAACCGTTGTTGATGGAACTTGCGCACAAAGGACACGAACTAATAATTGCCTCACAATATCCGCCAAAAGAGAAACCCAAAAATTGGCACCACATCGATCTGAATGTAAAAGGTATTATCAAAATGGGAGCAACTGTAGATTTGGAATTGTTCGACGGCTTCTGGAATAAACACGTACAAGTTCTGTTCGAATTAATAGAATTTTCCAAGTGGCTATGCAGCGAAATGACTAGCGATGTAGAAATCCAATTAATTGTAGCGACGAAAATGAAATTCGACGTGATAATAACTGAAGATTTCATAAGTGATTGTGGATTCGGCGTTGCTCACTTATTAGATGCTCCGGTAGTCGCTATTCAATCTCACACAATGATGCCGTGGTCTTACAGTGTTTTCGATCAACCGGACAATCCTGCGTATATACCAAACTTATTTTTAAATCTAGGAAGTAAAATGACATTTTTTGAACGTTTACAAAATACCGCATTCAAATTATACTACAATTTTGTTTATAACTATTTGGTGTCTCAGGAAGAACGTATGATTATTCAAAATAATCTTAATCATACCATACCGCCTCTCAGGGACATTGCCAAGAATACCAGTGTTTTACTTACTTACACTCATTATACATTAAACGGTGTTAAGCCATTGATGCCTTCTGTTGTTGAAGTCGGCGGAATGCACATTAAACGAAATTTGGCTATGTTAAGTTCAGTAAGTGTTGGTATCTGAAAAAAAGTGATCTATATAATTAAAAAAATAAAAATGTCTTATATTACTCAATATGCACAAATTATTATTATTTTTTAATCTGAAAGTTTTCACGTTTTATAATATATAATAAACATATATTAAATTGTTCTAGGATATTGAAAAATTTGTAAACGAATCGACTCATGGTGTAATATTATTTAGCATGGGTTCAATGATCAGAGCATCATCAATTGCACCGGAGAAACTTAAAATATTTGTTGAAGCTTTTGCAACATTGAAACAAAGAATAATATGGAAATGGGAAGGTGAACCACCAGCAGGTTTAAGCGAAAATGTTTACATCGTCAAATGGGTACCTCAAATGGAAATATTGCGTAAACATCCATAAAATATCTAAAATTATATAAAGCATTTAATTTTTATTCAGAATTAAATTTATAAATATATATATATAATATTTTAGATCATCCAAAAACCATTGCTTTCATCTCACATGGAGGTTTATTAGGAACAACTGAAGCTTTACATGCCGGTGTTCCAATGTTGTTCTTACCAGTTTACGGAGACCAATTTGTGAATTCTGCTACCGCAGAAGAGAATGGACTCGGAATTAAAGTTCCATATAGTGAAATAAATAAAGAAAAAATATTTAATGCATTACAAAAAGTATTATCACCAGAGTGAGTACAGATAAAGTATTTTATAATTACTTTTTATATGGGTGTATTTTTTTTAAATATTTATTATGTATTTTTTAGAATGAAAGCTTCAGCTGAAAGTTTGTCTAATGAATGGAGAGACAGACCCGATCCATTAACTGTGGCGATAGAACAAATTGAGCATGTAGCACGTCACGGTGGTCAACGAAGAAGGAGTCCAGCTCGTGAACTTTTACCACATCAAATATTACTATTAGATGTCATAGGATTCATGTTACTAGTCGCTATCATATTATTATTCATAATTTATAAAATAATTTTAGTTCTAAAATATATAGTGTGTTACTTTTTAAGAGGAAATTGTAAAAATTCAGATAAAACAAAAAATGATTAATACAATAATTATTTATAAAAAATAATCTGTGATAATAGCAATGTTCAATATTTTTCAACTTTAAAATCTATTACAATGTTAAAACACTAAACTTTTGTCAGTATTTATTGTTATAATAAAATAATTTGTAACCATAATTTGTAAACATTTATTAAGTTCTTTGTCTACTTGAACTTTTTTTTATTGATTTTTATTTTTATTTAAATAAAGCAAATTTCAATTTTATTGAAAATATAAGACAAAAAAATAACAAAATTTAAAACTAATATAATAAATACAAAGTACTGGTATTTTTGCGACCATTTACTATACTATATGGTTTACCATCTCTATTCAAGACTAATAAGGGAATTTTTCAGATTTTATATATGCTTAATACAACTATATACTTCTTTCATCAAAATTTTATATCTATGAATTTTAGACAACAGTGCAAATTTAACAAAAAAGATATATATTTGTTTCTTCACTATATTTTATTTACTAATGATAGGAACTCAAAGAAACATGCGAAAATAATTATATCATATATTTTTATTAACATTTAAAACGAATTATGCCACACGACAAGCGCAACATGTTTTGACATCTTTGGTCCTAACAAAAGAAATACCGTCTAATTGTTTTGTTTTTGTAATGTTTTATATAAATTTCAATTTGCATAAGCAACTTATAAAAGTTTCATTTTGATTTTAATGAAATACGTTATATCTAAATTTGAAAAAAGTTAGTAATTAAATAATTAGTTTAAATTTTAAAAATGAAAAAGCTAATTCGAAATTTATTTCTTTATAACATATTTTTTAATCATCATAACTTTTTTCAACATATTTTATTTTATTTAAAAAACAATATATGAAAATTTAATAATAAGGTAAAAATATTTTTTATACGAAATCTTTCATAAGATTTAATTTAATATATATATATATATATATATATATATATATATATATATATATATATATATATATATATATATATATATATATATATATATATATATATATATATATATATATATATATATATATATATATATATATATATATATATATTATATATATTACTCTGTCTAAAATCATTTTAATATTTTTTTTTTAAATCTTGAAAAAACTTCATTTTTAATTATTTTTGAATTTAATTTTTATTTAGTGTTTTTAAAGAATTTTAAAATGGTATTTATAATAATTTTTAAATATAAAATATTTTAAATTTATATCTTTAAGAATTTTTTTTTATTAAATTTATACAAATGTGAATTTAAAAAAAATATATTTGAAGATTTTTTTATAAATATTTAGATATGTTCATAATTAAAGTGATAGTTCATTCTTTTTTTGTAAATTTTGTAAAAATCTGAAAAGTATATCTTCCCCTTTATTTGCAAATTAAAATAATTCTAATGAATTTTAAAATAATTCTAATGAATCTAATAATATTTGGTCTGTTTAAATTTAAAAAATAAGGAATTGTTTAAAGTATGAGAAGTAAAATAATAAAAATGTCGATTTGGCGGAATAAAAAAAGGTGTGACAAATTGTCAACAGTGGAGCATGGCGGTATTTGATATTGTTATGTTTGTTTCGCAGTGACAGGTGGTGCATCAGACCGGCGCCCCTCGGTCTGGCTTCGTTTTCGTCTTTGCGTTATTCGTTTTTTGCGGCGAATCGCGATGGCCGGAATTAAATGTGAGCCTTTTTCTTTTTATTTACAATTCTTCGTTTTTAGTTTAATTGCGTGCGATTTTCTGTCCTTCTTTGTTTCTTCGCGTGACTCATCGAATATTTTTGACAGCGACGCCTCATTTGATTATCTTAAATCTTCCGCTTATTGCTCAATTTATTTTAATGCTTTAATGGATTTTTTTCCGTTTTATACTAATCCTTTTTGCGTATAAAGTATAAAGGATTTTGAGTTTTTTGATGATATATATTTACCTGCGTATGTTCACGAACGTCTCCTTTCAATTTGAACTACTGAACAAGTGCCGTGATACGTGTATATTTGTGTTTAAAATTAAATCGCCACATTTCCAATTCTATAGCATTTTGAGATGATAGATACTTGTTTATTCAATTTATCTTTAGTCAAATAAAATTGTAACACACACACTCTCTCTCTCTTACACACACACACACACACACACACACACACACACACACACACACACACACACATATATATATATATATATATATATATATATATATATATATATATATATATATAATTAACATTCTTAAATATTAAATGGACATATTATATTAATATATGGTATATTTGATTGCATCGTTTATATTCGTTTAAAGATACGTGTTGTAATGTAATTAAATTACAACTCACTTTATATTTAAATATGTATCTGTCGTTAATAATTTTTAATATTTTGTAAATATTTTTATTATAGCGAAATACCTTTTTTATATATATCTCTATATTTTTACGGCTTCCTTTTATATAATATGTAAAAAATCCAATTATGAAATATAAATATTTAAAAAAAGCTTAAATATCAGAATGAGTTATAAATGTATGACTTCTGAGAACAATTTGTATTTCAGTATTCGTGATTAAAAAATCGTGAATATTTCATTTTCTTACTGATTATAATTCCTTTTATACCTTTTTATTATTATATTAATCGATTGATAATTTTTCTTTTTCATAATCTTTGGAACCTATCGAAATACAACATTCCGGTTATCTTTATATAACAGCGTAAGTAGAAGTACAACAGTTATATATTCCTTATGCATATTATAAGAAAAAAAAATGTTAATTTTTAGATTGGTAGCTTTGGCATTTGCCGGATCGATTGGAATGACTTTTGTTATATTGGCATGCGCTCTTCCACAGTATAAGTATTAAAATTGAAATTATTAAAAAATATTTATATCTTTATTTGCTAGGTATTAGTAAAATCTTATGATTTTAGACTCTGGTGGCCGTTTTTCGTCGTTCTATTTTATCTGTTAGCACCGTTGCCGACGCTGATCGCCCGTCGCTATACAGATTCTACTAGTCCCTCCTCAGCAATGGAAGCGGCGATTTTCACTACGATGTTTATCGTTATCAGTTCTTTTGCTTTGCCAATAGTATTAGCAAGAGCACCTCACGACAGTCCCACTGTAATTATTCTATTTTTACTTATATATTTAAAGATTTATAACAACGATTTTAAAATCTTGTTAAATGTATTGATTGAATTGTTCTCACATATATGGCTATTATTCTTAAACATAAAGTTTGTTACGAACACAGTTATCAATTCTATATAATAAATATCAAAAACTAAAGTTTATTTTAAACATTTAATTGATTAAATATATAGAACAAATATGATTAACTCGATGGTCAATTTCAAACAATATGTATGAACACCATGGAATATATATAATAAACGTTCAATACACAGTATTATTTATATTTTAATATAATGAAAAATTCTATTTGGAATTTACTATATTTATATACAAGTTTAACGATTGTATTTTTTTCTAATATAAATTATTTTCTTTTAGATTTATCTTAATTATATTTCTATTTTAAGATTCAATGGGGTGCATGTTATCTAACTTTGGCCGGTAACGTCTTTATATATGTGACTATGATAATATTTTTCATGACTATCGACTCAGAAGATGCAGACTACAGCGCGTGGTGAGAGATTTGAAGTGTAGCCGTTTATTTTATTATACAACAGATAGAGACAATAAGGTGTTATTTCCGATACCAGCGATTGGAAATTATTGTAAACATAATTTTAAAATATACAATTATTTTTTGCTACCAAAAATTTCATGCCGTATTTCCATTGTATGTATATTGTAACAGTAACATTAGGATGTATGAATTTCTAGCTAGGAACTTTACATTTTCTACTGTGAAATGGATATTTTAATTGATGTTTTAATTTTTTAGCGTTGTCAATGTATGTATGTATATATATATATATATATATATATTTTATATACGTAACTCATACTTTGTTATATGCATAAATATATTAATGACAGTAATCCCTGGCAATACGATTTATAGGGTCGTCCTAAATTTTTCTTTTCTTTTCATAATAATAATGCAGAACATGTTTTTCCAATCAGTTAATATACATTTGGTTTCCAAACACGCTATCATTTCCAGTTATATTTTATATAATTTATAATAATTATGTATTAAAGAATCATTTTTTTTAAATTATTTTTTCAATCATTCATTACTATTTTTAATAATTGTAGTTCTATGGGTGTTGATCTTTTTTCTTTCCATTCGGAATTGAACAAGTATTTTGGTGATATAAAAGTGGAAATGAAAACTAGAGACTGTACTCAAATAAAAATAATTATGTATTTAATAAGTAGATATAATATTAATGAAGAACAAATGATGAAATATAGAGTAAAGATTCCTCAATTTTAAAATAGCCATTTCACTTATTTTATTGTGTATAGTCTTGATCTAGATTCAACATCCTATTTGAACTTGAAACCCTCATCAGTTTTTTCAAATTTGATTTTCACTTAATTATTTACTGATTATTTATATTATTATTATTATGATTTATAAGATTTAATATTCGATGTTTTATTCTCAGTACTATTTCTATGATAATTTTTTGTAGAAATATAATATTAATATTTGTAGGTAACATGTTTCTTAGTTTAATATTTAATCGTCCACACATGTTTTATATAATGCTATAATAATTCTCAAAAATATGCCTAATTTTGAAGAACAATATATTATTTAATTTATTATTATTCCAACATTCGAGTGTTTGAATATCAATGGAGATTTTTTTTTAATTCTCATACAAGTGGAATTTTCAATTTATTGCATTTCAAGGGACCATCTTGAAACAGCTTTTGAAATATTGAAAACCATTTATATGCTTAAATGAATATTTTTTTGTGTTATAAATTATGTATTAAATCTGAGTATATGTGTATGTTCCAAATTAATTTATTCGATAAAACTATATTTAAAATGTAAGTTTCAGTAAATAAATAAAATGATAGCTAAACTATTACATATTTATTAAATAGAAATGAGTTATAAGTTTTTCTTTTTTGTTTCATCATTATAGGAACAGAAATAAGTAGTTTTCAACAGGTGTGTCATGGTACACTAGAACATTTTTACTTATCAAATTTTTGTTTTTAAAATTGTGTTGTTGTAAAAAAAAAATTGAGGGTTGTTAATGCAGATATTTCAAATTTGAGTAAATTTATTATAATTTGCTCATTATTTCGAGGGTTTTTTTTTGTTAAAGACTGAGTATATTTTTGAATCTTCTGAATAGTATTAAATTATTGTAATTATGATTTTAATTCGTTTTGCATGTTTATATTTCGTAACAATCAAGATATATTTTTTCTATTCTTTTATTTGTTATGCGATCATCACTCTACATATAATGATTTACTGAAATACAATGTAAATAAATTTTCATTAAATAAATAGAAAAATGTAATTATTTTCATTAAATTAGAATAACTCAATGGATCTTGTTTCTTATGAAACTAAATTTAGTTATTTATTTTAAAGTGACTATTGATTTGTTTCTAAAGATTTATGATTTGGAAATTATACTTAGATGTGTTGAGCTAGTATAACATATGCTTTATAATTTTGTATTCTTCTATTTATGGGAAGGATGAACATTCAAAATTCCATTAAAATAATTTAATAAATAATTTTACTCGATTATGTTTTGTTTAATTTACAATTAATAAAATCGTTTAAAATATTTCGTTTATTCATTCTCTTCAAGTTTTATATTGGAATACGAGTCTCGATCAGTTTTTATACGAGATTCAGAAATGATTTTGTTTATTTCTGTTATGAAGTAATCATTTTGTAGAAGACTGTCCACAGAAGGTCTCAAATTGGGGTCGATTTGAAGCATACTCTCAATTATATTGGCAGTTTCATTTTTAATATTCGCAGGTATACTGAGAATAATCATATATATGTAAACTATTATACATTAAAAATATAATACTATATTTAAAAAATATTATTTAAGTCTTAACGATATTTACCTGTCAGTACTAATATTTTGTAGTTGTTCAGTTGTTTTTCCTGTCAACATCGTATACATAATGCAACCAATACTCCAAATATCCGCTTTGGACGTATAACATTTTTTAATGATAATTTCAGGAGCTACGAAATTCTCTTTAATCCCTATAAATAGCAACAACGCTATATATGATGTATATCTTTACTAAACAATTTTAATAAATAGCTGGAAAAATATGAACTTGAAGATAAGGTTTCCGCACTTTGACCAAAATTAGCAATTTTAATGTTAAAATTATTATCCAAAAATATATTGCCGAGTGTTAGATTTCCATGGATTATATTATTTTTGTGAAGATATCTCATACCTAATAAAATTTGTTTAATGTAAAATATGGTATCCAATTCTGTGAATATTTTGCATTCTTCATATAAATTCAACAACGTCTGAAATTTTTATAAATATATATATATATAATGAATTTGTTAAATTGTAATGCATTTTGTGTCATTTTTTACACTATAATAAACTTACTCCATTTCTACACAATTCTATTACATTATATATATTGAAATTATCTTCGAAAAAACCGTAAAATCCCAATACATGTTTATGATTAACGGTAAATAGAAATATCGCGTTGTCTATAATTCTGTTTCTATTGATGATATTTAGATTCTTCTTTGATACGACTTCGCAGGCGTACATTGCGCCCGAACAATGTCTTAGTTTAACATATGCCAAAGACGTATTCTAAACATATAATATTTCAACGCATTACGCACATTAATAATAAATAATTTTTAATATAATATTGACTGATATTATTCTTGTTTTCAAACAACAAGTTATCTTGTTGTTTGAAAACAAAATAAAAGTAAATAAATAAACATTATTTATATAATAAATATTTCGCAAAACCTTTCCGTATATGCGAAGGCATTCATAGCGTGTTTCCGTGTTTTTATCAAAAATAACGCTCGGAATAAAGAAATTAGAGTCTGGAGAATTGGTCATGATGCTCGATAATTATCCAGAGCAGATCGCGTCATATATACGCGTCACGTATCGTATTTTCGAATTCACCTCTGAAATGTTGTCCAAGTGGTTGGCAACACTGCACCATAACGTTTATGTAATCGACCATATACTATATATGCTCTTAAATTAATATATATTTTTATTATTTTGTAAAATAAATATTTATGCTATTTAAATAAAATAAATGATCGAAAAAAAAATACAAAAATAATATTTCAAAATTACACATATCTTTTATAATTGGAGTTATTTAATAAAATATATTGTAACTTTTTTGTATATTTTTATCAAATATTCGCACACAATAATAAATATAATAAAAATATATCAAATAATATAAAAATATGTTTATTTTAAATTAATATATATATTTTTTAATTTTAATCTTAGATTAATATCATTTTGTTTTTATATTAAAATATCATATTTTGCGGATAATGGTGAATTTTATATTATAATTATTTTTATTTTACTATGTTAAATTGGTTTGAAATAAATCAATATATTTTAAATTTCTATTTATATTTACATCATTGTTTTAGTGGTATTATTATATGTTCAAAGTTCTCTAAGAGACAATATTTTGAACATTTAAAATCGTTTCTGTGAAATCTTAAATCCTTGTTAAAAATATTCAATATAAATAAATCTAATAAATGGTACAATTTATTCAAGTTTAAATACGATTAATTTTGTTTAAATTTAAATATTATATTTTGTAATAAAAAATAATGTGTCTGTTGAATTTGATACATAATTTACTATTTATGATTTAAAAGTGGATAAAATCAATTGAATATAATACGTTGAAAAAAAATCTACTTTTATCAGTTTAAGAATTACCCATTCCTCTGTGCACGTTACGATGTTAAGTTAAAGCTGAACAAACACTACACGTGTCAGATTACACACGCACGTGCATAAATCAGCGAAGAGGCCTCCGAGGTGAACCAGATAGCCTAGTATATATATATATATATATATATATATATTACTACACCGTGTTAAAATGGAGACGTTACCCTCTTTCTACATAAATAGGTTCCATCTTATCAGACGAAGGGCTGGGAATCAAATTGAATATCGACTGTCGACACGCCGCTGAAGCTTTCCCGCTCCATCAGCGCTAAGTGAATCCGCCATTCATCGAGATGACTTCCTGTTCCGTGCACTCTCGCTCCACTTAGTCCTCACGGAGAGCCGGGACGAAGTCAATTTCTTCATCAAAAGAGAGAAAAAATTCGTTTTCCACTATTGTATATAAATCGATATGTTCACGGAATACGATTAATTCTCGTTTTTTTTTTCTTTGAAAAAGAAAACGGATTTAAAAATTAGCTTATTTTATATAAATTTACTTATATTTGTAGTTTTTTTATTTTAAATATAGTAATGGATTTCAATATATATAATATTAATGTACGATCAATAAATATTTGAAAGATTTTTGAATATAAAATTTTAATGTGTTATATAAATATACCTCTATATACACCCAAATCTTTTTTTACACGGTAGATACGTTACTAAGCAAACGTGTAGAAAAAAATCGTGCAAATAAATGCATACGATATATGGTAAATTTGGAGATATGTTACACAACTGTAAAAAATCGTGTAAGATAAAAAACACTCCATACATTTTTCCAAAAAAAAAAAATTACTAAAACGTAAAAAAAATAATAAAATTCATATTTATAATAAATTTGTAAATTGATTCTTGTATTGTCATTGAGAGTAAGCAAGTATGCAAAGTTTCAACTCAATCGGACATCGGTATGTGCTCAAAAAGTCGATTACAAAATTCCACCCAGACAAACAAACAAGTGGATATTATAAAAAAATGTAATTAAATTTTTAGGGATTCGTGTAAAAAAAATATTTATTCTTATTGGTGAACCGTGTTATTTCAAAATTGTGGAAAAAAAGAGTTAGGTGTAGCTGTTTCTAGAAAAGTAAACAAATTTGACGCGTAATAATTTTTTTGAACTTGATTCGCAAAACTTATAAATAATCTGATAGAGCAAAATTTAGAGCGCGCAGAATACATTAAAGCATCTCAATCAAAATTTTAACCAGTTAGAGATTATTTTTATCGCTAATGCAATATGTGAAAAACTTCGCCTCATTGATTTGTTAAATTTGTTCTTTGACATATTTCAATTGATCTATTTGATGACAGTATTTATTGTCTCACATTAAGAAAGGAGCTCGTAGAAGATTACGAATTTCCAATCCCACCAAATCAACAAAATAACTCTATTAGGTTGTCCCGGCTTTGCGACAGTTTAAGGCCAATTATCCTTACATTAAATGCGTTTTCTATGCATAATTTTATTTAAAATCAAAACTTTATCTCCAGTGACAAGCCTCTACAAAAATTAATCGTTTTCATGTCTCTGGATAAACAAATCATACATAGAGATGCGATTTATAAGGTTGGTCTCCGTTAGTAATTTCGGAACCCAAATATTGCAATGATTAACATATCACATCTTAGGTGATTATGCATAATTATTTTGGGAATTTTAGTGGTATTTACTATCTCCAGCGACACTATATTTCGGATTTTCATCGAGCATGGCCTTGATTAGGTTTATTTTGAGTGGTCATTACGTTCATCATCTTTCAGATTAAAATTTCTCCTTCGAGAAAAAAAAACTTATGTGACACCCTAATATATAAAATATTCGATTTAATATTAAACGATCTTTACAACTCAAAATATACATCATCGTTGTATCGGCGTTCAATTTACTAGTATATGTTTTCCTGTAAATTATTTCAGCATTTACGATCCAATTTTGCTTCGATTTCCTTCAATTTTGACAGATGGTTGCTATAAATGCCAACATAACGATGCTTTTCGTGACCATAATTTTATACATTTTTTTATACATGATTTTTAAATTTAATATTTTTTTCTATAATCCTCTCTTAAATTAATTATAATTTATTATTTTTCATTTTTTTGTTATGTTTTTTTTATTAATCTAAATTATATAAATAAATGTTTATGATTCGACTTATTTTATATTTCGTTTAATATACTTTTATTTATGTATTGTTTCAGTTATATGAATACTAAATATACATTTGTTTATATCTTTCAACGTAAACTAATATTTATAAATAAATATAAAACATTATAAAGTACGTAAATAGCATGGTCGTTCGATGAGTTGTTTTATGTTACTTTTGAACGTTATTATGTTTTGAACTTTTATAATATTTGTAGTTTGTACTTCTAATGATCTAACACACACTTGTTATATTTATAAAATCGTCAACCAACCACAACCAATTAGTTGGTTTTCAGTTCATCAATATCCAGCTTTATATGAAAAGGTTGTATTAGACATTATTATGATTTTAGTTTTTAAATGTGCGAAAAAGTATTATAAAAAAATCCGTACTAAGGGTAACGATTTATGTGAAATATTTCTTAGAAATACATTCGCTGCATTTTAGTTTCAGCAACGACGTTAATACGAGTAATAATCCTGAAAAAGTGCACAGTGCATCAGCTGAAAACCGTGTACCGGCTCTTGTGGAGCACTATGAAACCACTTGTGACGGGGTCACGTTTCCTTTATTATATTCAAAAGTGACAATGACCGAAAACGTGCCGCCAGATGCATTCTTTCACTGACAATTCCATAAAGCGACTCTGAAATCCAATAATCTGTTCTGGATTTAATTTCGTCAAAACTTACCGCAATAACTTTATGTATTTAAATAAAGAGAATCGTATTTTAAAGGTCGAGTCTTTAGCTATGTAGCTGATATCATATCCTAAGATATTTGAAATAATGGCAAAGTTAGGTGAAATTGTCATTTAAAACTCTCGGGTATTAGGAATGCAGGTGAATTGTATTTTTTTAGGTTGGTAGAACTGCCTATAACATTTGCCAAGCATCTTTTTGTCAAAAGGTTTAATTATCTCCGAGTTACACGTATTTTTACAACTCTCGGTTCTTCACGACGTTCCGTAACCATCGTATTCGCTTGATTTGGCTCCGTGCGATTTCTGGCTATTTAGAAAACTCAAAAGGCCGATGCGGGGACTTTGTATTGACACGATAGAGGAAATAAAAACTGAATTGAAGAAGGTCTTGAAGGCTATACCGGAAAAAGACTTTTCCGATTATTTCAAAGGAATGAAATTGATATAGAAGAATAAATAAAGAATTTACATTTTCACCTCACTTTTTGATCACGGTGTTATATAATTAATTTTAGTATTTTAATGTTGTATCGATTATACACTATTCTTATATCGGGCACAACGAATTATTGCATATCTGGATAGTTTCATCTATTATATTTAATTTAAGTGCTGTAATGCGAAGTTTTCATATACCTTTGTAATGTTATATTTTATGGAAGTATGTTTTACTGCGGAAAATAACTAAAGTTTTCCACTAAATATAGAGCTGTACGTTACGCTACAAAACCGAATGTGCAATGAATATTTGATAAGAAGTACTGTATATGGAATTTACATGTTAATAATTTATATTTGTTATATATTCAGAGATGCTCGATTTAGAAATGTAATTGTAGAAAATGGAATATTTGAAAGACTTAAATAGGTTATATGAAATATCGCCAAAATTTTTTGATTTGTATTTCTTATAAATTTTGAAACTTATCTAACTATAATCATTTAATCAATTATTCTATATTCAAATTGCAAATTAAATTCTCGATAAATGTCCAGTATATAGAAATAAAGGATAAATCAAATACATATAGAAATAATGCAATTTAATAATGTAAAATTATGTTTATATATTTTAAATTATTCGTATTTTTATATTTTTTTTTACCGAAATTTCATCTATATATATTTTTTTGATTCATACTTTTTATTAACATTTTTTAATTATATTAAGATTTTTAACATAAAGTGTATATTATATTTTAATAAAATATATATAAATTATTTATACATTATTAATAATATATTCTTATTTTTCCAAAATCTGAAACAAATTCTCAAAAGAAAAAGAATATTTCGATTAATAGTGATATTTTTTGAAAAATTGTGTATTTGAAAGAATGTCTTCGATTTGATTCAACATTAAAAAAAAAAAACGATGACGGAAAACATTTCCGAAAAGACGCGAGCGCCGGAAAAATGTGGAAATTTAGGTCACAAAACGTCAAAAATCGAGCATGACATAAATCAAACGCGTTTTTTTTCATCTATTTCTTCCTACTTCTTTTATAATATAATTATTTTTCGTATTAAAAGAGAAAGATTCAAAATTGAAGATCTATAAATGGATTTTTTTTTTTTTTACAATTTAATAAAGTTTTTCGATTAATATATCCAAAGTCGATTCCGTTTTTAAAAGTCTTCAGATTTATTGAATGAAATAATAGTCAACGATTTTATTACGAAATATTATGATTATATATGTAGCGAACTTTTAATTTCGTACAAGTTTTCATATTTATATATTAAACTATATTTTTATAGTGTATTTGCAAGTAAAAAAATCCAAAATATAAACGTATAAATAATATTTATATGGAAATGGAATGAGTGGAAACGTTTTCCACATCAGTAAAGTTAAAACCGAGTTTTACTCGCGAGTTTACCTCACTATCTTGATTTTTAGAAAAGAGCACCGGCTCAAAAGAAAAGTTTTAATTGAGCGTCGTAAATCTATTGACGTTTTATATGGGAACGTCGGAAATCGGGAACCGATATTGCGGTATAACCGAAACATTAATCACCGTATAGAAAGTGCGCGCTTTTTTATTATTATAAGAAAAATCCACCTTTTCTCTTTCTATCGCTTTCATTTTATACGTGTTATTTAAACACTTTCAAAATATTCCGTAGATATTAGAGTCAATTTTTTTTGTATGTGATTAAATAACTAATATTTAAGAAAAAAAATATAATTCTGGTTAATGACATTTAAAACTAAAGGATTAAATTTATTTGTTCATATTGATTTTAAATTTATCAAAAAAGTGGTGTTGTGTTGAAAGTATTTTATATATCTTGTATTTGATTCCATTAAAAATGTTCAAACTTCTGAACTTGAAAGAGAATTCTTGACCCATTTAGAAGCACCGTTTTACTGATTTTTTTTTCATATAAAAAAATTATCTCTGATAATAAATTAAAATATAAAAATATCTTTAGTTCAATAATTTATATAATATTTTTTTAATGTAAAGTAAGGTGAAATTCTCATTTAAAATTTCCGGTCATTAGGAAGGAAGGTAAATTGTATTTTTTTTCTAGGTTGGTAGGACTGTCTATAATATTTGCCAAGCGTCTGTTTGTCGAAAGGTTTCATTATCTCTGAATTACACGTGTAAAACTCTTGGTTCTTCCCGACTTTTTTACCAAAAATTTTACTCGTAGCTTTCCGCAACCAACGTATTCGCCTGATTTGGTTCCGTGCGACTTCTGACTATTCAGCAAACTCAAAAGGCCAATGCGGGGATGCCGTTTTCACACGATTGAAGTGATAAAAACCGAATCGAAGAAGGTCTTGAAGGCCATACCGGAAAAAGACTATTCCGACTGTTTTGAGGACTGGAAAAAGCGTTTGAAAAAGTGCGTTTTATCAGACCGGAATTACTTTGACGGGAATGAAATTGATTTGGAAGAATAAATAAAGAATTTACATTTTATAAATAAATTCACCTTACTTTTTGATCACAGTATTATTAAGCATGTACTCGAAATATTTCAAATAAATTTGTATTTTAATTATAAAAAGAATATCACATAATAAATGATGTGAGAAAAAAATGTAAAGTTTGAGAAGCACTGTTATCCACGTATATGTAAAGATATGTAATGGAGTCTTTCTATGGCGATCGTAAAATATTATGACAATATAAAACGTATTCGACATCTTCAGTTCGAGATAATAAAATTTCGCTATACGTATAAATTCAATATATTATATATAAGACGCTGTCATTTTCGTCGTGATTAATTGCGATTGGAAAAATATCTCGATGAACGAATTTTGCGAACACCTTGTAAAATGATCGTTATACATTCAATCTCGTACAGCAGGAGTAGTCAACTTATATTTTAAATCGTTTCCTAATTGTCTACTCATTATATTATATAACTCTTGATGAATCATTATTACATAATTTAAAATGTAAAATATCGATTCAAATTAATAATATATTACGCTATCAAACATAGATGTCGACGAATTCAAAGATTATAATTTGCAGATAATAAATTTTCTTCGGTCGTTTTTCTTTTTTCTCTTTTCCTTTCTATATAATTCATTCTGTAGTTCTCGTAATAAAACAGAACTCGTTTATATTATGTTCGTTTGAAGTTTATTCTATTATAAATGCGAAGGTAGACCCATAGTAAAAAATTTGTGTACAATGAGACGAAGTGATATAAAAACTTTAAAATGTTTTGAATATATAATATTTATTTCAGTGGTGATTTATAAATATCGTACATAGCAAAAATAATACAAATTAAACGCTCATAATTTAATTTAATAAGATTTTGATTGTTAAATTTTAATATTTGTGTGTGTATTAAAAATATATTGTTGACGCCTGATTGTTTTAAATGCACATTTTCTTATCGGAGAGACTTGCCAGGTATATTCAACTGTTTTTATTATTCATAGTAATAACAGTTTATAACGATATATAATGAAGGAAGCACTTTTTAGTTGGGGAAATGTGTTTAAATTTAATTAAACGCAAACGATTATATGACCGATATTAAGGAAACGAGCTCGCACTACGCACCCCTTTATATATGTACTTATACTTTCATATGAATATTCAGAAGTAATTTTCGTAATTAAATGAATTTTCCAGCATATCTTTGTTCTTTAAATGCCGTACACAATTTCGAGTGACCTCCATTTCGCCTATATTTTCGCAAATGTCCAACAAAATGGTAATTAGCTTATCTCACACCGGTAATTACAAGTACTCGAGAACCTATGGAGGAACGAGAGTGAATCGGGGAGATTGGTATAATTTTTTTTTTTTTTGGTTTGGGTTTGCGTAGTATATTTTTTTTATTGTTATTACCGGGGAAAAGTATCTAAATATTCGCGTTTAACCCCTTCACGATACCCCTAATTAACGCGGAGCACATCTCGATACAGAAATGGGAAATGATGAAGAAAACAATGGTTGAGGGGTTGGAAGTTCATATTCACCTGGTCTGCCGTCGCAATGATGAGAAGGTAGACGGGCGAGCTATAAAAGGGTGGGTTCTTCTGTAGGGTCACCATATGTACACAATTGAAAAAAAAGGGGGGGCGGGAGGGAAAGAAACGCGAGGGTGGCGTGTAAATGATTAATTTTATTTGTAAAATGCGAATAAACAAAAATGGCTGTGATTAATTGTCATACATGTTCGTTATATTTTTGTCCACTTATTATATTTCTGTGATATGTGTCACAAAAGAGATTTAATGGTTTTCAAATATTTATAAAAAAAATGTTAAGCTTTTAATTTAAATTAAAAATTTAATTTAAATTAATATATTAAATACACTTCTCTATTGATTTACATTGAAGATAGGTTCACGACAAAACCATTGTAAAACGAAATATCTTCGTCAAATGTGCTCTATTTATTCGCTTATTTAGGTAAAACGTCTTAAAAAACCTACCTATTGGATTAATTATAGATTAGGAACAAAAATAAAATAAAGAAATATTTAATAAGTATATTCGATGTCATCACTTTCAACAACTATCAATCTTTTTATCTTAAATTATTGTCATCAGTGTTGCCACATAAATGAGACCCAAAAAAGGTAATACATGTATCGTGTGAATGAAGGAATAGATGTAGTTTTAATATAAAATTTCAATCTATCACTTTAAAATATTGATGTTCTTCGAAATCATAGTGCGTTCAATTAACGTGTATTAAAAAAAAAATATATATATATAAAGAGAAATCAATAAACCTTTAGAATTTCGATTCCATTAAATTGTATCAGATAATATAATCGAAAGTATGAAATCACTGTATTATTACTATATAGATATTGTAAAAAAATAATCATGACAACCCTGTATTCGGGGTGATCATCCATTGGTTTGGTAGGATGGGTTCGCAATAATAATTAGTAAGTTCCCCAGCGACCGTCGTACAAAATATCAAATATGCGCCCTTACCGCACTAAAGCATCAGCGTTCTTCGGTTATCTGCTGTTAAAGGCTTTTATGGCTTGCCTTAACTCGAGAACTATGGTATATCCATAGCATAGAAATACTATACGGCTCCATTTTATATTTTTTTTCCCTTTACTTCGTGACGACGACGAGGGTTCTTCTAGCAGCGACGTTAAAAAACTCGCAGTTCGTGCGGAACCGTGTATTGTTTTTAGCATGAACGGCTATACGTGTGCACTTTAATTATTTTTATATTTTTCTTTCTTAATATTTTTATACATATATTAAAACATAAAAAGGTCATTGCAATATTTATTAAACATGAAACTATGATATATTTCTTTAGTGATAATCTATTTCTTCTACGATATGGTTTACATTATGAATTTTTAAATATTTATATTAATAGTAAATCGATGCGTTTCGAAAAGTATTAATATCTACGTATTATAGTAAATGACCAATGATCAATATAAATTATGTTGCATTAAGGGTTGCACGTTTTTCGCACTGTGCACGCCGGCGTCAGTTCTGACACGCATCTAATATAAGATGAAAGGACAAGTCGCTACAAAGGGTATATATATATATATATATCTGGCCTCGGGGAATGGGTTGAATGGGAGGTTTTTGGGGTGAAAAACTGAGACAGACAAAGTATGAGTCCAAACCGGGTGGTTTTACGGAGCCCTTTTTTTTCCCCCGGGCTGCACAAAGCCTTAGGCACAATGGCTCGGTACAAATATACAGCACCACCTCGGGAGGCTTTTATAGAGGAATGGGAGATAGTATATATATATATATATATATATATATATATATATATATATAGGAGTTAGGGAAAAAAATTGCGGCAGTGCCAAAAGACAAATAGGCGATAATGAGAAGGAGTGCGCCGGCAGCATTGTGCATCGTCCCCTACTTTCTTTTTCACCATCGCCGAGAGAATCTCTTCCCGTTTTCAATAATTAAATAGCTATTCGGGTTCTGGATGGTTCAAGGGACCGACACTAACGAGCTTCTAGTTTTAATCGTGCGAAAGGAGAAAATAAATATAAATAAAACGGAAATACTATCGCCGTGTCTGGCGGCCATATTTCGTGCCGTTTTATAAATTTTACTTTTTTCGCGAGTCGTTACCGAATTAACTATTTCACAAAAAAAAAGTATTTTAACCATATTTTCAGAGGTATCAAATGTTCACCGTCTACTTTGATTAATTTTTGAAGGGACGTTTCAAGATCGAAGATCGGATGGAAGAACTTCAAAAGATCTTCATCGTTAATTAAAGAGCAAATTCTTATAGAAACAAAGAAATGCAAATTCTTAAAGAAACAAAGTGAAGAAGAATACGATTTTAACTCGACGTGATATTCTGATATATTTAAATAGCTTCAATATCTAAAGTTGTATTTTACGTAAGATAGATTTTTTTCTCATTTTTACATTGAGATAAAAATCTATAGAATTCTAGACATCTTTATGAATTAATTATTTGAACAATTATTATTGTATTTTATTAGACCATAATTTCATTTTTGATGACGTATTAATATTTTTCATTGAAAATTTATATCCATAATAAAATCGAATTGTTATATTTAGTTTCAAATTGCTTAAAGTTAATAAATAAATATATTAATAAATAAATTAGTGATTTTGAATCTCTATATCGAGTTTCTATCATTTGAAATAAAAGGTTTGACATTTAGAACACACTTATTTAATTTATTAATACGATATATTGATTACTAATTATTAATAGATTTAAATTAATAAAGAATTATTTCGTTTTTGATTTTCAAATAAATTAATTATGATTTATTATTAATTTGATAGACAATTATTTTTGTTTTGACTACTATTCTTGTAATTTTGATACCAAATGTGATTTATTAATTATGTAAAATATTTAATTCATTTTCGACACATTTAAATATCTCGTTATTATTCAGATAAAACCCGTTGTAAGAATTTTGTAGCAGATGCTGCATTAAATGTGAAGTGAAACACCGTACATATTTCGCGAGATAGATGAAATTTTCATTCGACATGTCAAATATTAGACTTAAAATAATAAGCGCGCGAAAAAAAAATAAAATAAAATAAAACGAGCGCAAAAAAAACTCATTTAAATTCTGAGCGTTTAGCAAGGCGACATTGTTTTCATTTCGCAACGGACGACGGCAAGAAAATATCAACCGAGGGGGGGTAGCAAAAAAATATATTTCGCATTTTGTCCTTTTCAGGCTCGCATTTTTTCCCTTTCGGTGATTTATCCTGCCGTTATATGACCGTCTGGTCCATTGTTTAGTTTTTTTTTATATTCATTTTTTTCCCAAGGCTTGTCTCAATTTTTTCGCTCACTTTTCATTCTCGAATCTTACTTTTCATTCTATTCGTACACTTTTCCTTATTCGTCCTGCTGAATATCGGCGAAGGGATCGCCGCTGAAAAAGATTACGCCTGCAAAAAAATTAAAAAAAAATAATAATAAGAAGAAGAAGAACGCAAAAGAGACAAAAGAGTCTGAAAAGACGAAAGATGCCCTCTTGGCACACCTGAAAGAATCGTGACCGAAATGCAGAACTGTAAAGTCTCGCTAATTGCAGTATTCACAGACGCCTCGCGATAATTTATTATTGTGCCGTTTCAGACGTGTACACAATTGTGAATAGGCGAAAATTATTATGTATTATATAATGTTTATTATACGTTAAATGTATATTAATAAAGCGATTATGTCGAAAATTGTAGCGTCAACTAAATGAACTATTATTATGTGCAAAAAGCGTTTTCTTGCGTATCTACATCGTTTATTTGTTTAGTTTCATCGCTTTAATAAAGTTTACCCCGTCATATTATTACAATTAAATACACACACACATATATATATATATATATATATATATATATATATGCTACCAAAAACTCGTCTCAACTTGTTCTGCAACCACCGTATTCGCCTGATTTGGCTCCGTGCGACTTCTGGCTATTCAGCATAGTAGTCAAAACAAAAATAGCCAATAATAATCGCTGAATAAGTACAAGTCGCCAAACTTTTGGCTATTCAGCGGGGACGCCCTTTTAATTGAGAAGATTAAATCCGAATCGATAAGGTCTTGAAGGCTGTACCGAAAAAAGATTATTTCGACTGTTTTGAGGACTGGTAAAAGCGTTGGTAAAAGTGCGTTTTATGGGATGAATTTTATTTGGAAGAATAAATAAAGAATTTACATTTTATAAACAAAATAACCTTACTTTTTGATCACAGTGTTATGTTACTTTATAATTTTCATATATTAAATATAAATGAAATTTGATTTTAATATTTTCTAAAATACTTTGAAGATAGTTGAAACTTTGATTTAAATTGAATTGAATGAATCCGATTTAAAAATGCTTATCGAACAAAATTTTATCACTGTTTAAAATCTAAATCTTGTAAAAGTAATCAAAGAAAAATGTAAACCAGAGATTATTGTAATTAGTTCTAAAATGTATATTTAAAACTAATTTAAATTAAAATCTATTTTTTTTTGTAAAATTGAAATCATTTACACAAAACGTAGGCTTTATATTATTATAATCACCGAACATGTTTTGTGAAAAATTCACGATAGAAAATGAACGATTTCGTCGAAATATAAACTGAATAATAAATTAAATTTAGCCGTCGGAAAAAATAAATATTTCTGTCTTTTCGACGCGAAACCCCAAAAGAAGAAAATAACATAGAGAAAAGGAAAAGAAAATCGGTAATTTGATCGACATTGTTTTATTTTATTCTCTTCTTTGTGTTAATAAATATTATAAAAATATTGTATAGAACTTTGTTTGTTTTATTTTAAGTCACACAAGTAAAATTATAGCAGTTAAATAATGTATCACAAAGTACGCGTTTATCGTTTTAACCTTGAAAATTATATTTGCAATGAATAATTTCACATTTTATTTAGCAAAATACACATCATATATAATATAATTTTATCGTGGAATATAAATATATTTTTGAATAGGGTAAATGTTGAAAAACATCGCGATTTAACGATTATACACGGTTTTATGGTAGCGTTAAAAAAAAATAGAATTACCGTTCGACTTTTCTTTTTTTTTCTTTATAATATTAATTTCGTTGCGGGTTTTCTTTTTTCGCGACGTCAAAAATATAGCCTTTTTTTCTTGGGTTGTTTACACATTTTTTCTTTTTTTTTTGCTGGCTCTTAGAACGAGTTGCGAATTGAGATCTTACGGCGAATGTGACTCCCGTCATTTCCGCCGGAAAATGAAAACGTTCCCGTACAAGATTACCCGGAAAATTTTCTCACGCTGAAAATATACACCTAATCTGTTTTTACGATGCCTTTAACGCTCGTCACATGTGATCTACCGCGCGCACACACACACACACACACAATATATATATACAGGGTGTATGTAAATATTTATAAAACGATGAATAGATAGTCGAATTTTATATATATGTATATATATATATATATATATATATATATATATATATATATTTGTGCGATCAAAAAGTAAGATGAAATTGTGATTTAAAACTCCCGGGCATTCGGAAGGCAGGTAAATTGAATTTTTTTCTAGGACTGTTTTTGTCAAACGTCTGTTTGTCGAAAGGTTTCATTAGCTCAGAATTACACTTGTTTTTACAACTTTTGATTCCTTTATCACAATAATGCACCATGTTATACTAAATTGGTTCTTCGCGACTTTTTTTGCGAAAAACTCGACTCATATTGTTCCGCAACCACCGTATTTGCCCGATTTCGCTTCGTGCAACTTCTGGCTATTCAGTAAACTCAAATGACAATGCTGGAAAGCCGTTTTGACACGATTAATGAGATAAAAACTGATTCGAAGGTCTTTGAAGGCTATACCGGAAAAAGACTATTCCGACTGTTTCGAGGACTGGAAAAAGCGTTGGTAAAAGTGCGTTTTATCAGACGGGGTTTACTTTGAAGAGAATGAAATTGATTTGGAAAAGTAAATAAAGAATTTACATTTTTTATACAAATTCACCTTACTTTTGATCACAGTGTTATATATATATATATATATATATATATATATATATATATATATATATATATATATATATATATATATAATTTTTATAACGAATTTAACATTTAATATCGTAAACTTTGTTCAATGTTTATCATATCATATTTTGTATATTTAAAAAAATAAACTCGAAAATTATATTTTACAACTCCCCATTTATAACACGCATGATTTTTATGTGTATGATGTGAGGCACCTTCTATATTTTTTTATCGCTCTTTATATCGAGAAAAGCAACGTTTTAACGACCATATCCTAGGCGATTCGCAATAAAACCTCCATAATTCTAAATTAATAGATGGTATGTCTAGTTCAGAGATTTTTTTTGCAAAATAAAAAAAAACAACGAGGTCGCCATAGAGCGATGAATAATCGTTTATAAACAATATTGTGGCAATTTCATGCGGCAATTTTATATATCATCTACGATAACCTATTTGATAATAAGCTTGCTTATTTAGGTGTTTTTAAGTAAATCTTAGATTATTGCTTATATTTTTTAGTTATAAAAATAAATTAAGTAGCAGTTTATAAATTGGTAGTAGTAATTTTGAATTTTAATTTAAAATAGGGTATATATATATATATATTTTTTTGATATTTTTAAGGGATATATGTTATATCAGCCACGTGTGCGATGTCTATATTTTCATATGCGAATTTTCCATTACGAACTCGAGCATTTTTCCGCCGTGATACTTGTAAATGTGTTGTATTGCTTTGACAGCGTGACTCTGCAGTAATTAAAATCTTTGTTTTGTATATAAAAAAAATGTACATACGTTTCAGTATTACAGGAAAAAAAATACAATTTACAAAGTGCATTTCGTTATGGTGCTAGTTATATCGGGATGATGTATTATTTTAATAGATACAACAATAGTGTACAAAAAAAATATTATTGTTATTGTTGTGATATATATATATATATATATATATATATATATATATATATATATATATATTAGTTTTAAAATAACACTGTGATAAAAAATAAGGTGAATTTGTTTGTAAAATGTAAATTCTTTATTTATTTTTTCAAATCAATTTCATCGCCTTCAAAGTAATTTCCGTCTGATAAAACGTACTTTTGATAAAGCCTTTTCCAATTCTCGAAACAATCGGAATAGTCTTTTTTCGGTATAATCTTCAAGACCTTTTTCGATTCGGTTTTTATCTCCTCAATCGTGTCATAACGGCATCCCCGCATTGGCCTTTTGAGTTTGTTTGCTGAATAGCCAAAAGTTGAACGGGTCCAAATCAGGCAAATACGTTGGTTGCGGAAAGATACGTGTAGTTTTTGGCAAAAAAATCGGGAAGAATCAATGCAGTACGACATGTAGAATTAACGTGATGAAATAACCAAGTGTTGTAAAAACACGCGTAACTCTGAGATAATTAAATCTTTTGACAAACAGACGCTTGGTAAATCTTATAGATTGTCCTACCAATCTAGGAAAAAAATTACAATTTTCCTGCCTTACTTTTTTAATGGCCAGGAGTTTTAAATGACAATTTCACCTTACTTTTTAATTACAGTAGTAAAATAAAAAATGTATGATTTTTCATTGTTGATAATGAAACATCGCATTTGTAATGAACGTAACGACAACAGTGTAAATCGATATCAGTGTTATTTTAACATTTATCAACGTCTGAAATAAATATATAACTTAATATATAAATATGATATATTATATTATAATTTATATATATATTCTTAATATAAAATTGATAAATTAGAAACATACTAATTTTTTTTAAGAATAATTCATTATGATTGATTTTTTTAAATAAGTATATATGAATTTGAAATCTAGTGAAAATTATTTAAAAATTTAACTACTTAAAAATCATATGATTACTTATATTATTATAGAAATAAACTTTCGCTAATCATGAATATTTTATTTTATTTTATTATATATAACAATTTAAATTTTATGTATAATAAAATGTTATATATATTATAGATAAATATTCATAATATTTTACAAAGATGTAGTAGATATTATACCATATAGTTAATTTTATTATTCGTTTTATAACGTTCTATTTTCTACGTCTAATTTTATTACGTTGCATTTCTTAAATATACAAAAGTTTCACGTATTCAATTAAACATGCATTTAGCTCTAGTTTCAGCGAAACTCGCGACGGAATAAATAAATAAATAAATTCGGATTCGACCACGTTTTTACACTTTAAAGTACACGAAATCGATGCAGTGGCTTGTTTAAACTTTGCGAAAACAATTGTAAAACGGCCAGCAATCGCGAAGTGGATAAAAACAAGAACGAAAATTTATTTACCCGGAGAAAAAAAAAGTGCGGAGAAACCGACTCGAAAACGGTGAACAAAAAAATAGAGTAACAAAAAGTAAGTTTTAAACGCTGAAAAATAGATGGAAAAAAAAGAAGAAACGGATGAAACGAGAGAAACTTACGACTTAAACCGCTGAAACTTGCTGAAAATTGTGATTTTGTTCGGCGCCTTCGTGTCTTACCTAGTTTATTATATGTTAATATATATTTATATACGTGTATTTTACTTATAACGTAAAAATAAATCTAAAATTGTACATAAATTAATTTTAATTTTAATTTGAATTATCATACAAATAATAACAAGAATGGCAATTTTTTATAATATTTCAACTATATAAAAATAATATTTTCTATATACTATATGTTTAATAATATGATAAAATATATTTTTTTAATATATATAATGTAAAATAAAAATATACACAACGAGTGTACTCAACTTTGATTTATATGAGCGGTGAAAAAGAATTGTTTTCGATGGGTTGCATATAATTTGTATAAATCTGTTAATATATTTTTATGCGAGAAAAAAAATATTATCATTCTATTTTAAAATAAATAAAAAAATGATATAAATGTGAAAAATATTATTTTTTTATTAAATACTATTTTTAAAAATTATGAAAATTAGGTTTATATAAAATATTTCAACATGAAACGAACTAAGAATGCAAGAAAATAATTTTTAACGTAATAATTTCTGAATTTTGAACATAAAATTACAGCAAATTATTTCTGCAACGCTTAAATATAATTATTAGATTTTTTTGACGTTGTTATATATTTCTCGACTTTCTGCATATAATTGTGAAAAAAAAAATTATTCAAAGTCATTCGTGTGAAATTTGAAATATTGCATATGAATGAACACATCGCGTGCAAACGAAGTTTTCCGAACAGTCAACACTTTAACATCGGGTCCACTTGTTGATTTAAAGCGATTCCGCTGGTTGAATTTGGCTCAGGTTCTCCGGATTAGTTTTCCGCAAGAGTTGGCTTAGGATTAAGCCAGAGGCGAAACCTCAAAGTCGCGCTTTATCTATATTAATGGCGATTCTAAATCTTTGACACCGTGAAGGCTGTATGCTGGAAAACTGTATTGGCTATTGCGTCGACGGTTACTTGTCTTCGATGGAAAACCGAAACTGGATTATGGCCAAAAACTATTCCGAAAATCGTATAATGTTATGTTTATATATAATATAATATTCAAACTTTACTTTTATAATATTTAAAAAATATTAAATATGTGCTATATATAACACTATGATCGGAAAGGTGAATTTGTTTATAAAATGTAAATTCTTTATTTATTCTTCCAAATAAAATTCATCCGATAAAACACACTTTTGCTATCACTTTTACCAGTCCTCAAAATAGTCAAAATAGTATTTTTTCGGTATAGCCTTTAAGACCTTCTTCGATTCGGTTTTTATATCCTCAATCGTGTCAAAACGGCATTGGCCTTTTGAATTTTCTAAATAGCCAGATATTACACGGAGCTAAATTCAGCGAAAACGGTGGTTGCGGAACGATATGAGTCGATTTTTTGGCAAAAAAGCCGCGACGAACCAACGCAGTATGACATGGTACATTATCGTGATGAAGGAACCAAGAGTTGTAAAAACACGCGTAACTTGGAGATAATTGAACCTTTTGACAATCGGACGTTTGGAAAATATTATAGACAGTCCTACCAATCTAGGAAAAAAATATAATTTACCTGCCTTCCTAATTAGCCAGCGAGTTTTAAATGACAATTTCACCTTACTTTTTGATCACAGTAGTATATATATATATTTAACGATATGATTGATACGTCGTGATCTCAATTGTAGTAAGTACTCGTAAATTTTAATTCTTTTCGGTTTCAATAATGGATTATGGATTATTAAACGCGAAAGCGTCATCTTTGTCGAATTACTGGGGTTTAATTAGTTTAGAAATTATTGGGCGCCGCTCAGGGGTTTTCAAAGTCGACGACCGCAAGCAAGCAAACTCAGTGCCGACCCAAAGTTTCCTAATTATTGCCTGCGCCAGTGCCCGAAATTCGGACCGAATTTATTTACAAACGGGCGTGCATTCGCAATAAAATAACCGTAATATAATTTCGAACTCGTATTTCGAAATATAAATATAGGTCTCTATTGTGAATTTAACGTCGAAAAGTCGGAGAGCCAACGGGTATATCTTCGTAAAGTTTGCGGCTTTCGCATAACGCAATCAACATGAAAACTTTAAAATATTCTATCGTTTCATTATAATACATATTATATATATATATATATATAATTTTTATAAAGATTTAATTTTTAGAATTAAATGTTTAATACGACATATGAATATAGATGATACAGTTCAAAGATTGACAATGAGAAAATGTAAATATATTTATATAATAATATTGCGAAATGATGTTTTCGAACATCTGAGACACATATAAGTGTTCGTGTGATACGAATTCGATTTTATGCCGGTGTACGGTACTCGAGTTGGCAATATCCGCCATACGCCGTCGACCGCGAGTTCCGTAATTAATGCCTCACATGTTGGGTTAAAACCTCAACCGGCAAACGTTCAGGGTTCAAACCCCAACTTAAGGCCGCGATACGTCTTTTCTGCGCGAACGTGTGCACAACATTATATTATATATAATAAGTACACGCGCTATATTCACACTATTTGTTCGTCGTTTATTGTTTATAAATTTTAACACTCGATGGAATGTTGTTCATATCAATTATGTATCGTGTAATATATATATATATATATATATATATATATATATATATATATATATATATATATATATAATAAAACAAACTAGAACGCAATTCATAGTCATGAACAAGTTTTTAACGTCTATAGAGCAGCACAAATACGGAATTAAAAATACGTATGTTTAGATGTTACGTTTTTCATGTTCTTTTATATGGTGATGAAACATGGACGTTAGACCTTACAATCGAAAAAGGTCTGGAAGTCTTCGAGATGTTGTGCTATCGGAGTATGCTAAGTATATCTTGGACCGATAAAGTAGTAAATAAAGAGGTTTTGGAGAAAATTAATAAAACTCCATAAATACTAAAAATACAGTTAAATTAAGGAAAATACAATACCTCAGCTACATATTAAAAAATTATAAATATAGGCTTCTGCAGATAATTTTGGAAGGAAAATTCAGGGGAAAAGCGTCAAAACTTATGGCTTACAGATCGTCATTGGTTCAACTATTCGTCAATAGAACTCTTTCGAATGGCTGTGTCGAAAGTATCGTTAACTATGTGAATGAATTTTTGTTCAAAGTATATAAAAGAAGCTATTTAATATACCTGGGTTTGGAGTGAAAAGTTCAAGATATAAGCGTGCCAAAGTTGTATCGATGATTAAATTTCTCTACTACTTGTAGACCGATCATTTTGACCAAGTATAGTAGGAATATGCATGCAACACTAAACATTTATTACTAAAAATACATTAAATATATTAATAGTATAATATCAATCGTAAACTCATGAATCTGTCATAAAAGATGACAAAAAAAAAAGTTCCATCGCTCGTACACGTATAAAATCTGAACGATAGAATTTTCTCATTCATCCGAAACTGGATATCTGAAAGTAAACTATTTTTATTATAATACATGAATCGTTTTGGCACGAAGAGGCATAGTCGTTAACATGTCCAACGGGTCAGTTATAGTTGTGCAATTTAATATTCTCAACACGACACCTTTCCAAGCTGGCAAAACGGCGTATTGAATTAATGTTCGTAATTACCGAGCGAATATGTGGAGGCACGTCAGCTCAAACCAAACCCCCATTACAACTACTATAATCGTATTTTATCCGCCATCTTTACCCATCATCCCCGGCTCGTCTCATTTCACTTCAATTTCTTCTTTGTCGTTCTACCATTATTTTTCACTTTTTTTTTTTTTTTTTTTTTGTATAAAATATTTATATTTTGACTACATATTCATTTTATCCAAATTATATTATATTAATATATATCCGCATATAATATATATTTTAACTACGATATTAATTAACTTAAACAAAATATTGATGTAAGGTGACGTTATTTAGAACGAAATAATACCCGACGTTTGGTAATCTAGTTGACGATTCGAAAATAGATTTTGATCACGAAATTGTTTTATTCATACGTAATTATTTATTTATATTTCAATATAGGTTTATTTAACGCTACGCAAATCTATTTTCGCAATATTATATTGTTATTGAGATATATTTGAAGTACTTTGAGGAATGAAATGTCAATATATATTATATAATTATATCTATGTGTTATCTAAGTCACCACGAGAAATGTCGTTTTTTACGATTTTAATATGAAATTTAATTACAAACATTATATAAGTTTTGTATATCTTTTTATTTCAATCAAATATTTTTAAATAGAATATTGAGAAGTTTCAGTTGACGACATCTCGTTTATTTATATTTGGAAAATTCTAAATAATTACTAAATTTATAACAGGCTAATTTAACATAAAGAAAAAAAATTTAATATTTATTAAAAAAAATATAATACTACAGACTTATACAGAATATAAAACATTTTTATAAATTACGTGTACATATAATTATGTGTATACGTAAAAAATTCACCTTACTTTTTGATCACAGTGTTATATTCTCAAAAATATTTTCAAGATAAAGAATTCGTCATATATTTTTTGTCGATACAATTTTTGGCGTATTTCAAGCGCCAAAAGCAGAGTTTCGATATAAAAACGTACATATTTTTGCAGAACGAACGAGCTTTTTCGTTTAATTATGTTTCCATTTCCGCCTGTATCATCCATTTCCGACTTTCCGGTCCGGTATCGATCTAATTTTCGGTTAATTTTCACAATAATACCCGTTTTTTTTTTAAAAAAAAATGCGTTACTAGACGCGTTTTCGTTTCGAATCGGTTCATCTTTAAAGTTTTGCGAAAGCTGAAAATGTCGCCTGTCACTTTTTCCGCTTATTCAAATGTTGCGTCAGTTCCGAGTTAAGTTTTTAACTTGCGTTCAAAGTTTTCAAAGCACTTTTATTACTGACTGTGAAACGTGTTTCTCCTTGTTTTTCTTTTTTTTTTGTTATTTTTCATAAGTAAAGTACTGTAAAATGGCAAGTTTGTCCCTATGCAACTTTTGTACGCTGTCTTTTACTGTAACTTGAGTAAATTGTGTTTAAATTCTGTTCATGCATACGTCGAATTTATGTAAAATTTTAACTGAATGTAATATATATTATATATTATTGAATGCATGTAATAATTATAATATCAATTTAATTTTTAATTTCATATATCAAAAACGATATATAATGAATTTTTGATATGAATATTGTGTATTATTGATGATGACTAAGTTAAAGTTTTCTGAGGCTTTTAATAATATTTATTATTGCATTACATGAAAATGAAATTGATTTTTATATGAACAAAATATATATCATTATATTTAGCGATTGAATATTCGTCTGTAACTTGATATGCTATTCTAAAAAGTAATCAATAATATTATATATTGATGAACGGATCAGATTTCGAAATTTTCAAATCTTTTTCACAATTTAAAATACAATTTATTACATTTGATACGATATAAATAAAACGACACAGTTGTAATTGCGAGTTTTCTTGGCTTCGTACGCTCGAATGCGATTTTCCGGAAGGAAATATGTGCAACTTTCGCATACAAAATGCAAATCTAGTTATGCCAGCTGATTGCACACATTCTTCTCAATGAATGGCTATATATATATATATATATATATATATATATATATATATATATATATATATATATATATATATATATATATATATATATATATATACACATACGAGTCTTGAACTACATATTTTAGTATTCTGTAACAAAACCGTAAAACAAATGCGACGTTCATACGGGTTTTGCGTCGATTCGGGAAATTTCCCGGGAAAACGCTCCCGGACTTGCGTTCACATGATGTTGCATAAATTTAAATTTACACCACAAATTCGCGATATAAACATTTCATTATTAAATTACTGAAATAACATTAAATAAAATACAATAAAAACATCGTGAACTTTCATCAATATTTAATACATTTTTTTTTACAAGATTCAACACGTTGTAGAGATTTTATATGTTATGTAAATTATCATATTTTCAGTATTTCATAATATGTATCAGTTGAAGTAAGTCGAAAATCAAAGCGTATTCATATGTAATTAAATTACTTTTATTTGTTGTTCGACGATACGTCTAGTTATAGGAAATTTAAACATGTAAGCGAATTTTTGTCTGTCGTTTTACTGAGTATTTATATATTTATATATATATATATATATATATATATATATATATATATATATATATATATATATATATATTTCTTTATGTCACGAGTTTTAACGTCTTCCTAAAGATCTTTTCCCTTGAATTATTTTTCAAAAATTGTTTGAAAAAGCCTGTATTTATCGTTTATTAAGATGTAGTCGAGTTATTGATTTTTTCTTAATTAAAACATTTTCAGTATTTCTGGCTCTTTAAAAACTTTCTCCAAAATCTCCTTATTTGCTACTTTTCGATGCAAGATATTCTATCGTTCTCTAGGTCTAGGTCATTCAAGGTCTATTGTTCACGTTTCAGTTGCATATAGAAGAACACAAAGGTAGATTTTTTTAACTTCTAAATAAATATGTTGGTTTTCGTGCAATAAAACAATGTTTTGTAATTAGACGTTATTGTTGATCGACCGATTTATTTTTTTTAAATTTCTAAGTTATCAATTAACACAATAGCAAAATATCCATAATGTTTAATTTTCCTATTTTAAATAGCCGTTTCCGCTTCCTGCATCATAATCGATCGAGAGTGAAATGCGGATGGTGTCGCGCGTAACGAATGAGCGCTCAATCAATTTAACGGCCAATTTGAAATTGCCACGTTGGCAATTCTGCCGTAAAATCGACGACACCCCCCCCCACCCCGTGAAAAATCCGTGAAAAATCGGATTTTTTTTCATTAACGTAAACAATTTTTTTTTTCTGAAAAAAAGAGCTCGCATTAAACGCGAATGTTATTAGAAGGTGGTGCGGTTGAATGTTTTATTCAAGTATTCATCGTCGGAATAGATTGAAGATAGTGACGACGGTGTCAACGATGACGATGGTGACGGCAGTGGAGAAAACGGAGGCGGTGATGGTGGCTCTTTCTATTCAACTTCCGGATCCATCTAGTGGTCCTGTCCCAACGACGGTTGTGAGGGACCTGAAGAGGGAAGGGCCACGTATTGTGTGTGCGTGGACTTGCGCACATCTCGGCATCGACTATCAGGGTTGAACCTGTTTCCGGTTTTCGAACTCGGGTCTCGTCGTACGTTTCGAATGTAAGTAAATTATCACGATTATTCAAATATCTTAAAATGATTTCGTTGTTATTTTTTTTTTAAATATTGTCAAGATGTCTTACAAGTTTAAAAAATATGTTAATATGTTAAATATGTTAATATGTTAAATATGTTAATATGTTAATATGTTAATATGTTAAATATGTTAATATGTTATATATGTTAATATGTTAAATATGTTAATATGTTAAATATGTTAATATGTAAATATGTTAATATAACTATCCAAATGCCATTGAATTAAATACGCAAAGAATTAAATTTTGAAATTAATTCATATAATACAGGCTCGTCAAATTCATATCATATTCCATATAATATATATATATATATATATATATATATATATATATATATATATATATATATATATATATACACTACTGTGATCAAAAAGTAAGGTGAAATTGTCGTTTAAAACTTCCGGGCGTTAGAAAGGCAGGCAAATTATTTTTCTTTCTTAGTTTGGTAGGACTGTCTATAACATTTATATAAGCATCTGTTTGTCAAAAGGTTTAATTATCTCTGAGTTACACGTGTTTTTATAACTATTGGTTCCTTCAACACGATAATACACCGTGTCATATTGCACTGGTTCTTTGCGACTTTTTACCAAAAACTCGATTTATTCGTTTGATTTGGCTCCGTGCGACTTCTGGCTATTTAGCAAACTCAAAAGGCCAATGCAGGGACGTCGTTTTGACACGATTGATGAGATAAAAACCGAATCGAAGAAGGTTTCAAGTTTATACCGGAAAAAAAAAGACTATTTCGACTGTTTTGAGGACTGCAAAAAGGATTAGTGTTGGCAAAAGTGCGATTGATTTGGAAGAATAAATAAAAAAAATAGTTTTTATAAAAAGTTCAAACTTTCCAACAGCAAACGTTACATGCTTGATAATCGAAAAATTACTTTAAAAATATAAATGAAAATAAATATAAGAGGGCGCTGTTCAACCCTGATTCGATGGTAGGGGGGGTGGTGAGCGTGTCGGTGGTGGGGGTTCGCAGCCTCTCGGCAACGGCTCGTCCTGACAACGATTACTGATTAGTGCGGCCGAAACCGTTCGGCGACAGGTGGTGCGCTTTCGGGGGTCACGTGACTCGCGCGCCACGTGACTCTCGCTGGCGATGCACGCGTCGAGCGCGTCGCGCGCGCGCACACAACCGCTCGGCCCGCTCCTGTTGTAGCGCCGTGCGCGTTTGCACGTTTTATTTATCATTATATACGAACGTAGCGGCGAATTCGAATCACACATTCCGTGGACTATTATATGTATATATACATATATATATATATATATATATATTTTGGACGCTCTAGTAAGTTTCACCATTGCATTTTCATTCATCGATTGGTTGCAGCGCGCGTGCATTTTCCGACAGAGGCGCGTCCGATGGAAAAACAACGAATCCTTTATTTATTTTCACGATAATTTGTAAAATATTTAGTTTTATCAGTATTCATATTGGCGCATTGAAAAATACCATTGTTTCCTTTATCATCATATAACGTGTTTAAATTTATTTATAATAAATAATACGCTTTCCAATAGTCAAATTAAAAATAAATAAATTCTATATAAAATGAAAATCATTACAATAAATAAAAAAATATTTTTTATTTTTACAATAATATTTAAATTATATTTATCATTTGAAATATCGTTCATTAAAATAAACATTGTCATAAAATAAAATTTTTCTTCTCATGTAAAATAAGAAAAAAAAATCAATAATTTAATTAGTATAAACATAAATACAAACATCTTTAAAATCAAATGTTAGTATATGACATCAGTTAGTAAAATTTATTTTCATTTTATTTGTCAAAAAATAATATAAAAATGTCTAAAATATAAATGTAATTTTAGTTTTCAAATTAAAATAAATTTAGAATCGTAAATATTTGAAATATTTTTTTATAAAGTAATTAAAAATATATATTAAACGGATTATATATAATTTTATCCAAAAAAATTCAACAAATTTTATAAGAAATAAACTTAAATATTTTTTAATAAAAACATAAAATGCAAATTTTGTAATACATTTACATGAATTATTTTACCCTATAAATCCATAAAATTAAATGATTCATTTTTTTATATATTTTTAATTATATATTTATAATACGAATTTATTAAATATATTAATAGAAGTCGAAAATATGATTTTTAATTTATATTGAAAAAACTGTTAAAGATTCGTTTATTTTACTTTATAAAATAAATTATAAATATTATGTAAATACAATTTTTGCAACAAAAAGAATATAATATAAAAAAAATGTACTTTCAGAGATGAACGAACTAAAAAATAATATTATTATAAAATAATGAATTTCGATAAATGTTTATATTTATATCAAGTTTTTTTTCTCTTATCATATATATATCGAGATCTCACTGTACTTTATACGTACTCGTTTAGAAGCAGACAACCAATGGGCGGTGGGTGGCCACCCTTGTCGATAATCTGATTACCTGTTCCGTGTTGATAGCGGAAGTAATCAGCCCGTCAGTCAGACGTGATCAGGTGAAGAACGACCCCCCCTCAAAATAACCCTTAGCCGTTTCATATCCATAAACACGTGGATAAATTCTGGAATTTTTGGATTAAAACCGAATTGAGTACACTGTGAGGATATTTTTAATCAATTGAAATTTCTCCCTTCTAAATTTTAACCCTTTACCTTATATACCATATATACCATATATATATATATATATATATATATATATATATATATATATATATATATATATATATATATATTACACTGTGATCAAAAAATAAGGTGAATTTGTTTATAAAATGTAAATTTTATATTTATTCTTCTAAATCAATATCATCTTCTTCAAAGTAATCCCCGTCCGATAAAACATATTTTCTCCAACGCTTTATTCTGTCCTCGAAACAGTAGGAATAGTCTTTTACGATTTAGCCTTCAAAACCTTCTTCGATTCGGTTTTTATCTTCTCAATCGTATCTAAACGGCGTCCCCGTATTGGCCTTTCGAGTTTGCTGAATAGCCAGAAGTCTTGCGGAGCCAAATCAGGCAAATACGGTGGTTGCAGAACGATATGAGTCGAGTTTTTGGCAAAAAAGTCGCAAAAAATTAATGTAGTACGATATTTACTGAGAGTAATAAAAACACGTGTAAATCGCAGATAATTAAACGATTTGATAAAATCGATTATTTTTTTAAATTTTAATATATTAGTTTTTTTAAAAATAATTTTAAAATAAAACATAATTTTTAATAATCACATAAAAATAGAATATTTTTTTATAATACATACATATTTGTATACAAGAATTTTTTTTGTATATATTATATATATTTATATAATGAAAAAAATAAGCGATTATTTTTTTTCTCATTTAGGATTATTTTTAAATCTTCACTCAAATTTTCTGTTTTTTCTTATAAATTTTATCACAAATAAAAAAAAATCCATCTTCCGACAATAATAATAATTCGAAAAGAAGAAAATCGCTAATGGAAAAATATTAATGCGGTTTCTTTGTTGTACCCGTGTTTATTTATTTTTATTTTTTATTATGATTTTCATTTCTATTTGTTTTCTATTATTCGACTAAAAGTTTCAACTTTGTCACTGACGATATCTAAATTGTATTATAATGTATATTTAAATACCTTATATATATATATATATATATATATATATATATATATATATATATATATATATATATATATAATAAAATACATTATCGTTATTATATTATATGTTTATAAATTTTTATTTAATATTATGTAATATATAAAAAAATCACACGGATTTACAAATATATATTCTAAAATAAAATATATTTTTGCTATATTTGGATTCATTAAAAATATTTTTTTTAATACTACGCATCGTCGTCATTGAATACAAATATTTTTTTTTATATAATAAAATATTGTTTAAAAATAAATTCGCAACAATTTGATATAAATTCAAAGCTCGTTGTTTCAAAGAATTCGGAAGGCTTCGAAAGTATTGCGTTAAATCAATTAAACTTTTCAATATCGCTTTACACAACAAGCGTCGCCTCAAAAATTATTAAATAATAAGACCTTTTGCAACACATTCGCTATTTTAAGATAGCTTTTTTATATGTCAAAAACATCTAAAATTAGGCCTGATTTCATTATTTTTATTTGTGAATGTCAACAACAGAAATGCCAGATTATTTACGAAAATAACTAATATTTATAATCGTTTTAACTAGGATTTTTTTTTGATATTCCATAGATAGAATGAAATATTAAAATTATATAGATCAGATTTTGCAAATTCATATATAATAATTCTGTGTACAAAAAGTAAGATGAAATTGTCATTTAAAACTCCCGAGCATTAGAAAGGCAGGTAAATTATTTTTTTTCCTGGGTTGATAGGACTGACTTTTATAATAACATTTACATAAGCATCTGTTTGTCAAAAGGTTTAATTATCTCTGAGTTACATGTGTTTTTACAACTCTCGGTTCTTTCATCACGATAATGCACCATGTCATATTGCATTGGTTCTTCGCGTCTTTTTTTCCAAAAACATGACTCACCGTATTCGCTTGATTTGGCTCCATGCGACTTCTGGCTATTCAGCAAACTTAAAAGGAGACGTCGTTTTGACACGATTGAGGAGATAAAAACCGAATCGAAGAAGGTCCTGAAGGCTACACCGGAAAAAGACTATTTCGGCTGTTTCGAAGGGATTACTTTGAAGAAGATGAAATTGCTTTAGAAGATTAAATATAGAATTTACATTTTATAAACAAATTAAAATTATTTTTTGATAATAGTGTTATATTGAAATTGTTTATAAATATATATTTTGAATTTCAAAATTATATTATTTGAATTTCATATCGTCTTATTTATATTTATTCGATCGCTGTATATATAAATTTAAAATTTGCAATGTTTATATTTAACCGTAACACGAACAGTTAAATTTGATTATTTTGTATCCAAAAGACGGGATTATTAGTACAGTAAAATTAGACATTTTGGGACGGATGTCGAGAGTGCAGAACTTTTTTCCGGAAATGTATTCTACATAATGAGGTTAATAAGAGGTCATAAAGTTCCACTCGCCAGAGAGGGAGCTTCCCTCCGAAAATCACGAAAAACCTCAAAAAAATCGATCACTTTTTAGTTTTCCGGATTTATCTCCAAAACTATAGCTCGGATGGAAAAAGTGTCAAGGAATAAATTAATCCTCATTAAATTATGCATATAAAATGTATCGTTCATAATTTGCGTAACTGTTTCCAATTTTCTGTAAAAAGCGTTCAAAAATAGGCCTAAAATGGCCCTCTCGGCAAAAATTTTTCGTTCCGCGGTTTTGCCGACGATTATCTCAAAACTTATCGATTTTAGGTGGGTATCGAAGAGGAAAAAAGTTGTAGACCAAATCCAGTTCTATTATAATCAGTTATTGTATTTTCAATTAATTGTTTCAGTTTTCTAAAAATTACAATTTTCCCGAACTCGATCTGACGATTTTTCGCGTCACTCCGGCAGTTAAATGCATTTTTAAGGAACAAAAATAGCAAGAGTGTAAAATTTTTTTTTAGAAACACATAAAGAATTTTAAAATGAATTAGAATCTAAAAAGCAGTAGCCTCTCTGGAGGGAGCTTCCTCCTGTATTTGCCGAAAACCTCACAAAATTTGACTTTTTCTCAGTTTCTCGCTCATATTTCAAAAACTATCACTCGGATTGAAAAGTTGTTTATAAACAAAATATTCTTCTTAAAATTCTACATCAAAATTGTTCTATTCATAATTTGCGTAATCATGTTCAATTTCTCTATAAAAGCCCTCAAAGTAGGAGATGTCGCGTCAGCAAAAAAAGTGCTTTTGGAGTCCCCAATAAATATTTCGAAGTCTATCAATAATCGGCGATTTTTATTTCATACATCGTAAAGAACAGGATTTTCTCTATACGATCCAGAAGTGGCTCCCGTTTGACCCCCCTGTAACGGTTTTTATCAGTGCTCAAAGTTGAACAATTTTTGCGCGATTTTACATTGGACGAGCAAAAATCTTTTGAAATTTGGGCATAGTACACACTATCCGCCTATTGTTATAGTTGTCTATTCAAAGTTAAAAGCGTTTTCAAAAGATATTTTTACAACCATTAGACAATACACATTTATTATGGGTCATAAAATAATTGTTGAACCAACTTCCATTGGTTTCTTTGTAAATTTCGAAAATGTATTTTTTTATTCAAACTAAAAATATTTCTCTCTAGATTGATTTATATATTCATAAAGAAATATCAAATATATTTCAAATAATTATTTTTATCTTTTACTAAATTTTAATTATATTTTTGAATAAAATATAACTTTATCGACATTTTTATCTATATATTCTTCATGAGGAATTAAGCCAATAAATCTGACAATTTTATTTCTTGCTAATTTTACCAAATGAAAAAATTGATTATTATAATTATTTTCTGTACAAAATTTTATTGTTAACAAGTATAATTGATTTTAAATATTATGAATAATTCTGAACTTTCATAATAATATTTATATGTACGTATCGTGATCATAATTATTTGTTCACTTAATATTCTATATGTGTTTAATATTAAAATAATATTAGAAATTAATTTATTTTAATTTTTCGTGACGGAATCCTTTCATATTTTGTCATCTTTGATAAGTAGTACACATTTTGCATCTGTAAAACAGATGATCGCCTTTGTGAGTTTTTACAGTTATTTAAAAATTGTACCTATCTTAGTGGATAAAGGGACCCGCAATCTCGAAAGCCATGAAAGAAAAATGGCAGACAATGACAAAATCCTATTTTGTTTACATTAAGATAAATCAATTTTGTATATTTTTCTATTAATAAAAGAAATACAAACATTCCAGAAATATGATATTTACGACACGAGTACATTTCAGTATATTTATTATAATATTTCTCAAAGAGACCATTTCTAAAATACACTTTTTTCCGTTAAAAATTACCCTTGCTTAAAATTTGTATAACAATAAGTAACTACAAAATAAAAACAATAATATATATATATATGTATTAAAATTTATTAAATTCTCGTATGATTAAAATAAAAAAAAATTAAATATTAAAAAAATGAATACAATTATCACAATGTTCAATAATAACCATAATTATCGTTATTGTTGAGTATTTTAATAAATAATACATTATTTGACCAAATAATACATTGTTTATAACAATATGAAAGAAAGAAACCCGCAGAAGATAATTTATATTTTTAACAAATTATTTTATTGTCTATGTATTGTTGAAAACGTTGTAAAAATCTTTTTGTAATATTGAAGACTACTGTAAAAAAAAGTTAAAAAAAATATTAGTGCAGGAGTCTTTAACCTAAGTAAATGTGTGCTCGCTGTTTTTTGATTTCAATGCAAAACTTCTTATTTTTTCAAAAAAGTGTATGAATTTATATATATTTTTTAAATATTTCATAAATAATTAAATAAATTAATGCGTATTACTATAGAAATAAAGATTTATAATAATTTTATTATATATTTTTTATTATAACTAATTATATTTTTTTTAATATATATATATATATATAATAAAACCAAATAAATATGTTCATTGAAACCATAAAATATACATTGAAAAAGTAAACATTATACATTTCTCTAAAGTATTCATGAATGTATTCTTATTTACAAAAAGGTTACTAATCCTGGAGCAGGTAGTATGCCCAAATTTCAAAAGATTTTTGCTCGTCCAATGTAAAATCGCGCAAAAATTGTTCAACTTTGAGCACTGATAAAAACCGTTACAGGGGGGTCAAACGGGAGCCACTTCTGGATCGTATAGAGAAAATCCTGTTCTTTACGATGTATGAAATAAAAATCGCCGATTATTGATAGACTTCGAAATATTTATTGGGGACTCCAAAAGCACTTTTTTTGCTGACGCGACATCTCCTACTTTGAGGGCTTTTATAGAGAAATTGAACATGATTACGCAAATTATGAATAGAACAATTTTGATGTAGAATTTTAAGAAGAATATTTTGTTTATAAACAACTTTTCAATCCGAGTGATAGTTTTTGAAATATGAGCGAGAAACTGAGAAAAAGTCAAATTTTGTGAGGTTTTCGGCAAATACAGGAGGAAGCTCCCTCCAGAGAGGCTACTGCTTTTTAGATTCTAATTCATTTTAAAATTCTTTATGTGTTTCTAAAAAAAAATTTTACACTCTTGCTATTTTTGTTCCTTAAAAATGCATTTAACTGCCGGAGTGACGCGAAAAATCGTCAGATCGAGTTCGGGAAAATTGTAATTTTTAGAAAACTGAAACAATTAATTGAAAATACAATAACTGATTATAATAGAACTGGATTTGGTCTACAACTTTTTTCCTCTTCGATACCCACCTAAAATCGATAAGTTTTGAGATAATCGTCGGCAAAACCGCGGAACGAAAAATTTTTGCCGAGAGGGCCATTTTAGGCCTATTTTTGAACGCTTTTTACAGAAAATTGGAAACAGTTACGCAAATTATGAACGATACATTTTATATGCATAATTTAATGAGGATTAATTTATTCCTTGACACTTTTTCCATCCGAGCTATAGTTTTGGAGATAAATCCGGAAAACTAAAAAGTGATCGATTTTTTTGAGGTTTTTCGTGATTTTCGGAGGGAAGCTCCCTCTCTGGCGAGTGGAACTTTATGACCTCTTATTAACCTCATTATGTAGAATACATTTCCGGAAAAAAGTTCTGCACTCTCGACATCCGTCCCAAAATGTCTAATTTTACTGTACTATATTGTCGAGTACGAATTTTCCCGAGAAGAAAAGTATCGCGGGGAAAAATCACAAAAGATAATAAAGCGGCAACGGGACACGGAGGGCGACCATTGCAGATTTATGGCACTAATATATTTCTCGTTAGACACCTTTTTTCACGGGGGAAAAACGGAAAGATTTTTCGGGATGAAAACAGGGATGAAAGTGTGAGACGGTAGCTTTTTAATAAGTGGAAAGATGAATAATGACGGATGAAACGCGTCTGCTTTTATTTGCGTTCATTTCTTTCTAAACGTGTGTCTCTTTCAAAGACTTTCAGTGTTTTTCATTCAATAATGATTATATTACAGAGGAAAAAATCAAAATAAATTTATAATATTATTATATATAATAAAATTGAGCAATATCTAATTAAAAATATATTTATTTATCTCATATAATAAAATAATAAACACTCTGTATAATATTTCAAAGCTTGATATGTCTTAAATTACTAGTCAAAAATTGCTGAAATTCTTAATGAGGTAATAAATGGTATAGAATTTGAGAACAAAAAATGTTGTTTTACGTTTTTATTAATATATTTTGTTCAACAAATAATTTCTTCATATAAAAATATTAAAAAAAAATAATTTACATTTGGATCGTGTTTATTTCATATACATATAAATCGAAGAATTCTGAAACGTTTATATTTAACAAAGAAACGAATAGCACAATATAATATAATATTTAAAATTAAAATATAAAAAAATGATATCACATATTAAATTATAAAATTTTTATTTATAAAAAAATATTACTTATAAATATATATGTATTTTTTTTAATAATATTTCGTGAGGGTTATATCTATTTTTTTTCTTCGTATTTGATTTTCTTCTTATAAGAAAATTCATATGTGCGTGTATGCGTGTGTGCGTGCGCACGTGAACACGTTCGGGTAAAACAATAATCGTAAAATACGTCCGGTGACTTTTTGAATGGTCCCCATGAACCCATATGTGACATAGCATAATTTCCATTTTTCTCTTTCTTCGCGAGCCTAAATTACTCCAAATATTATTTATTTTCCTATTATATAGCCTCGATTCTTTAATAAAATATTATTTTTAACGTATCCGCAATAGTTATGCGGTTCATATAACCGATTCTTTTATAATCAAAAACTCCAGTTCATATACTATATACACTGTGATCAAAAAGTAAGGTGATTTTGTTTATAAAATGTAAATTCTTTATTTATTATTTTAGATCGTTTTCGTTCCCTTCAAAGTAATTCCAGTTCGATAAAACGCACTTTTGTCAACGTTTTTTCCAGTCCTCAAAACAGTCGGAATGGTCTTTTTCCGGTATAGTCTTCAAGACCTTCTTTCATTCTGTTTTTATCTCCTTAATCGTGCCAAAACGGCGTCATCGCATTAGCCTTTTGAGTTTTCTAAATAGCCAGAAATCACTCGGATTCAAATCAGGTGAATACGGCGGTTTCGGAATGATATGAGTCAAGTTTTTGGCAAAAACCAATACGGTAAAACACGTGTAACTCGGGGATAATTAAATTTTTGACAAACAGACGCTTGGCAAATGTTATAGACAGTCGTACCAACCTAGGAAAAAAATTACAATTTACCTGCCCTGGATTTTTAAATGACAATTTCACCTTACTTATCTAATCTTATTTTGTAAATAAGATTAGATAAGTAAGTACAAAAAGTAAAAATAAATTCATAAATAATAACAAAAATATTTCACCTATATAACTGATTAAATTTCAATTCATCTTACTAGATTGATTTTGTAAATTTGAGTGGCCAGTATTTTGTGAATTATTCAAATTTATTTTTCAACGGAATATAATTATATCTTTTATTATATTGCATGTAATTAAATATATGTTTTTTTTTGTTAAAAATAATATTTATGTAATGTATTTATTTTTCAATATTTTTTTGAATAATTTAATATACAAGTGTAATGTTTTTCAGAATATTCGATACGATTAAAATCGTTCAGAATCCGTTTGTAAACAACAAAATTTTCGAGATACATAATGTTAATTAAATCGCTAAATATCGTCATTTGTCGGCTGAAAGTTTTAATTAAAATTCATCCTCCCCCGTTCGGGGTAAAGATTTTTAGGGGTTGGTTCGGAGATACGGCAGCATTGTTTGACAGATGACGAGGTTTTATATAATCGGCGACTATTTTTGTTTCATCGCAAAAACTCGTTTACAAGTCGAAATTGCGCCGATCCGATTATGTTCCTGCGTCGATGTCAAGACGAATAACTTTTATTTAATTAAAGAACCTGCGATCTAATTGAATTTTCGCTCTTGAACGCTTCAAATATCCATTATTGTGTGATCTATGCGTATTTCGCAGACGGAAAAACATCCTTTTCGAATGTTCGATTCGACGTTTCGTTTTTAACGAATCTCTTTTGTGAAACGATAAAAAAATATATATATAAATATATATATATATAAATAAATAAACAACAGTATCGATCGTCTTCATTATTTTATATACATGTCGATCGTATTTCGACGTTTATAACGTATAATATTACGTATTATGTAAGTCAAAGTGGCTTTTAATTAAACGTAAGGATCGTCGAATACGCTCTAAAAGAGTACTGAAAGAAAATTTAAGCTCAATATTTAGGAAAACAAGATCATTTCGAGAATATTACATTTTTCTTTAACAAATTTCAAATGAAATTCTTTTACTTTCTCGTTAGAAATATATATGAAAAATATTATAAATAAATATATATTGTAGCTTAAGTTTTTTATTTTACATGAAATATATTTTAATATATTAAAATAATCGAAATTCAAAAAATATAATATAGTATTTTTGGTAACCGCAAAAATCAAATAAAATTACTATAAATTTGAGTTCATAAAAATATATATTGTAAGACGTTATTCCTAAATTATTATAGAAGTCAAATTTTGTATTTTTTTTTTAATTTTTTAAAATTAAAAAAAAATACATAGTGTAAAAGTAATGATTTTTAGTATAAAATCAATATCAAAATAATTGTAGCCCAAAAATTATATGTACGTTATATTGTTAAAATATAGCAGTGGTTCCCAAAGTAGTCCCTACGGATCCCTAGGCGTCTCTAGTATCGTTGAATGGGTCTGTGGAAGATACAAAATGATTTGGGGTTCCCTGAACAATGTTGGGGGGACCACGTAAGGTGTAGATTACATGCTTTTGTCAAATTTTTTTTTAATAAAAACTAAAAAAACAAGAAACGTTAAAAAAATACAAACTGTTCTCATTTTTTGTTTTGGTCCTCCAACTGTAAAAATAAATCTTTGTTTGTTCTTCCTCAATAGTGTGCGACTTTCCGAAATTACGAGTTCTTGCCTATAGGTTTTTCACTTTGGGGCTCGTGAACAACTTCTAGTTATAAAAAAGGTTTGGGAACCTCCGACTTATAGTATTAGTTATTATTATTTTTTTGTATTTTATCATAAAGAAAGTTAAACGTGACATTAAATAAATTGGCCGTCCCGTTTCAAAGCAGACAACGCACTTAGTTAATTTATCGCCCGCGTCCCTTAAAAACATCAATATTCATTTCCGGATTCGTCGACGCGAAGCCCTTTTCATATTTTTTTTTTATTTCGTCGCGTATTATTGGCATTATTTTAATAATTGACATCTGAAATGCGAACGAAAATTTCGTTGAAAATTGTCGATCGCGAAAAAAGCGACTTCGCAGTAAAATGAGACGTGAATGAAAATTGACCGGAAATTACGTTTTCATTTTTATTTTTTTATATTTTTTTTGTCGCCGTGCTGCGGAAATTTTTTATCCGTCAATTTTCGCGGTACTCTCGTCGATGTCGCATCTTACCCTTTTTTACTCTTACACTACTAGCTGTTGAAGATTTTTTTTTGAATAAACGAAAAATGAACAATTTTACTGCCCGATCTAAAAGCTTATATTCGAGTGAGATGATAAAATTCAGGAAATTAATCAAAAAATAATATTTTGCTTGTTGATAATTAAAAAATATTATGAATCTAAATTAATATTTATGTATTGAAAATATATTTAAATTGTACGACTTAATATATATATTATTTGAGGATTGCTTATCAAGATTTCATTCGTCTTCCTTTTCAGCCTATTAAAACTTGCAGTGATCGAAATTTTATTCCATTGCGTGGCATCTATTTACGTGTTTCTTTTCTGTATTTTTCTTCCTCTTCATCCTTTACATTTTCTCTTGTTACGCTAGAGTGGTAAATTAGCATATTTTTCGAAGGGAACATGTCGCTTCTTTCCACTATCGAAACTCATCTTTTGACAAGGGTTGCGTTAAGTCAGCGAGTTTGAGCCGTGGCAACATCTTTTCCTTTCTCTTTCCTATTTTTTTTTACATCGTTGCGAAAGAAAGTTGTTTCGGCGCGAAAACAACCTGACAAAAGAGAAAAAAGTATATAGGATGCTTCAAAAGATGCACGCATCCCGTGATAGAGCATGATTCCGAAAGGTGTCACGTATTCTATGCTATCATAGAATTCTAATCGGAAAACTTGTACGCCATCATTGAATTCTAATCGAAAAATATCTGAATTTTTTTTTGACATAGTATTTTGTTATAAATATTTCAAATGAATGAATAAATTGAGATCTCATTTTATATTTTGAATAAATTATATTACATATGAATATTTTTGTGAATGCGATTTGATTATTTTGTATTAGCTTCCGCTATTCGTTTATTAAAAAGATATGTCTAGGTTTGTTTATACATTTTGAAACACTCTGTATATACGTATTATACACACACACACACATACGCGTAAGACGCGAGAAATTTGCCGTACCTATAAAATTTCGAGTAAATTAAACCGAACATTTATCAGGCCACTTTCGCAGCAAAAATATTAAGCTTGGCATAATTTGCCATTCCAGCGTAGTGGAGAACGAACGACGTACATTTTTTTTTCGCTCGTGTATTTTCTTCTTTTGCCAGTTCCGAGCAAAAGACCATTACTCAACCGAGATATGTTTAAAAAAATTTTTTTTTGCTCCTCCTACCAAAAAAAAAGAAAAAGAAAGAAAAATGAAATCATCCCCTTTTGACCCCCCCCCCTCTCACACTCTTTCGAGTGTCTCCGATTTTACGGTGTATTTTTTTTCGTCGTCGAATTTTTTTTTTAACACCATTTTTACCTAGGGCCGGCCAAAGAGCGCTTACGCATGTTTGCAGCGTGTAAACAGAAAAAACGCGGAATCCTCGAAAGAGATTTATTCGATTCGTAAATTTCCGCCATTTTGTGGCAAAAATTAGTAAAAAATATCCAAGAAATATATATATATATATATATATATATATATATATATATATATATATATATATATATATATATATATATATATATATATATATATATATATATATATATATATATATATATATATATATATATATATATATATATATATATATATATATATATATATAGTAAAATATCATCGACATATTTGGAATTTGTAAAATAGATGTTACAAAAGATTTTATTGTTATTCAGTGTGATTAAATCAATATTAACACGTTTACGCCGGGGTCAATTTTCATGTTTTTCGCTGTGTTTCTTATCTCATATAAATTAAAATATAATCTTGTATATAATATTTGGATTTTCACCGTCAAATGAGACAGCCTACTGTGGGCCACCGGTGGCACGTGTTTCCTGATGAGACAATCTAGCGTGAGCCACCGGTAGTACACGTCGAATTTTGAACGTTTTTATATTTCCGCAAATTTTTGAAAATTTCAAAAATCGTATTTAGAACATACTGAAAATAAATACTGCTATTAATATAAAATTAAATTAAAACGGAAAGATTGAAATTTATCTGAGTAATTTAAAATAAATTTTAGTGCACATGTATCTTTTGCATACCGGTCGTTTCCTGATATTTCGACGCATACTTTTCGAGTTTTAAATTTCATTAATTATTTCAATGTGCATTTTTGCAAAGAATTTGTTCGCAATGCACCCGTAAACAATCTTCTTTCCATTACCGGGCACCGAGAGAAAGCAACTTTTAATTACAGTTTCACCGTTGAAAACGTACACTTATTTTAAACGCGCACATATTATAATAAAGTCAACTTTTCACATTATTATTATTATTATTATTTATTTTATTTTATATTATTTACCTACAATATACATATTAACGTATATAGCGTTATAGTGTACGAGTGAGCCGTTTCAAAGAGGAGAAAATAAAAAGTCTCCGGGAAACGCTAAAGACAGCCAGCCAGGAATTACTTAACGAGTTCTATTGACATTCACGGAACTGGAAAGATTCGACTGCACTATTTTTCATATTTTAGAAAAACGGGACACTATTGCAATTATTCAGAAGGCGAACATGCATACTTTTATATAAATATATAATGCGCAAGCTATTTCAACTTTTTCATTCGAATGCCTCCGCTTTTTAACGTCGAAAAATTTTTTCGCTGCGTTTCTTCGTTCGCTTTTATTTTACAATTCACATTTTTATATTTCACCCATACTGTGATCAAAGGTAAGGTGAAATTGTTATTTAAAACTCCCGGGCATTAGGAAGGTAGGTAAATTTTAATTTTTTCCCTAGGTTGGTAGGACTGTCTATAACATTTGCCAATCGTCTGTTTGTCAAAAGATTTAATTATCTCCGAGTTACACGTGTTTTTATAACTCTTAGTTCCTTCATCACGATAATGCATCATATCATAATGCATTGATTCTTCGCAACTTTTTTGTCCGAAACTCGGCTCGTATCGTTCGGCAACCACCGTATTTGCCTGATTTGACTCCGCGTGTCTTTTGACTATTCAGCAAACTCAAAAGGCCAATGCGGGAACGCCGTTTTGACATGATTGAGGAGACAAAAACCGAATCGGAGAAGGTCTTGAAGATGACATCGGAAAAAGACTATTCTGACTGTTTTGAGGACTGAAAAAAGCTTATTTTGTAGGAGATGTAATTGATTTGGAAGAATATATAAAGAGTTTACATTTTACAAACAAATTCACCATACTTTTTGATTACAGTGTTAAATGTTCAATTTTTAATTATTAATATGAAATGCGTCATATTAGGGCAATTTTAATTTCGTCGAGGGTTAAATACGACCCATCGACGGAGAAAGGGGGACACATTCGGCATTCAGGTCGATTTTTATTTGCGTAAATCCGGTCGAAAATCCAATTAAAATCTCGACCGCAAAGTTTGTTTTAGGAACGCGCGACGACACACGCGGGTTTTCCGAATGAATTTTTCAAAAAAAAAAAAAAAAAAAATTCACATCAGGTAATAAAGCCGCGAACAAATATCGTTAATTTATGCTTGCGCTAAGCGCGTGAGCGGGCAAGTTTGTTTACGGTCGGTTTACTTTTTACAGAGGTGGGGGGAGGGGTAGGCGGTTTTTGACGCAACGCGAAATTCAACCGTGTTTCGGAAAGTAATAACGTAATGAAAATTACTCGTACATAAATGCGAAAATTCGCTCGTGAGCTTTACGAGAACTTTGACTCGTTATTATAAATTTACACCGATATTCGTATAAATGTTTTGTCGTCTCTATATTTGCTTTATTTACTGCGTTAACTAGTTCGAGACGGACGCGTTTAATCCGCGATTCGCGGTCCGAAATCGGTCTTTTCGATTTTTATATATCAAGTATATTAATATTATATTATGTAAAATAATTATCATATTAAAAATAAAATTACGTTTATTATTATTATTATTACAAATTAGTTTAATTATATATTTGGTACGAATTTATATGGTAAATAAGCGTTTTCGCTTAAATTATTTAAACTGCTTGCTGCGCACATAAAGTGCTTTATAAACATTATTCGATATTTAACGAGTTCGTTTCGTTCGAACTTTTTTGCGAAAAACAAACACGTGTCACTTCATTGTAGGTAAAAAAGTTTCTTTCCGTTTGTTTTCGGAGCGCAAAAACTTTTTCGTTTACGTATAAATTTATTAATTGACAAGATCTAACCAATTTTTAAATATTTATGCATATTTCATAAAATATGTGTATATCTATATCTATTCGCTACTTGATTTTATACGTATAACAAGATATATGTAATTATTGTAATTCATTTATATTTTAATTTTAAATATTTTATTAGTATCTTTTAATACAATTAGTTCTGATTGATTATGGTTAACGATTTGCAAATGAGTTTAAAGATTGTTTCACAATGAAAAAACGCATATATATTGCGTGTAAATTTATCATAAAATCACACGAAATTTATCATAAATCACACGAATTTATCATAAAAACACAAATATATATTAAATAAATCGCATAAAGTATAAGTCGCTTTATGTAATACGTTAAATATATAATTTAGATAAGATACTAGAGTAGTTTAATTATACATAAGAATTACACGCACGTGCACGCACATAAATAATCGAATAGATAAGTTGCGTAATTTCACTTTGTTCCGAAAGTGGTCCGTTTAATCTTTATTCGGTCGTTTTAACAGTTTTGTTAGTCAAATTTGCTCGCCGGTTAATGAGACGTAATAATTGTAAAGGCGGCTCTTATTCAAAACACCGCTTCGTATAAATTATCTGAAATTTTATTCGTTTCGCAAGAAAGTCAACCCTGATAAACTTTAATTGTTTCTAATTTTTATTATAAATAAAAAAAATTTTTTTTCGTAAAATTATATAAAAGCTTCGACGTTTTCGGTATACTTTTACGTGTCTTTTATTATAAATTAGTAAGACAATGTAACACTGTGATCAAAAAGTAAGGTGAATTTTTTTATTAATATAAATTCTTTATAGATTCTTCCAAATCTATTTCATCCCCTTCAAAGTAATCCCCGTCTGATAAAATGTACTTTTTCCAATATAGTTTTCAAAACCTTCTTCGATTTGGTTTTTATATCTTCAATCGTGTCGTTGAGATTGCTGAATAGCCTGAAGTCGCACGGAGTCAAATCAGATAAATACGGTGGTTGCGGAAAAATATGTGTCAAGTTTTTGACAAAAAAGTCGCGAAGAACCAATACAGTATGACATGGTGCATTATCATGATGAAGGAATCAAGAGTTGTAGAAACACGTGTAACTCAGAGATAATGAAACCTTTTGACAAGCAGACGCTTGGCAAATGTTATAGACAATCCTACCTACCTAGGATTTTTTTTACAATTTACCTACCTTCCTAATTCCCGGGAGTTTTAAATGACAATTTCACCTTACTTTTTGATTACAGTAGTATTTCTGATTCATATAATTAAATTCTCATTTAAAATAATATAATATCATCGAAATATATATAGTAGAAGAAACTATTCTGAATAAAATTTATTATTTATTATTTTTATTTATCGTCAACAAAAAATGGACTATCATCGTCAATGACCATATTTTTCATCTGATAGATAAGCATTTGTGTGCAGTGCCCCCGTCTATTATTTCGATTTTTTTTCACGTACACATTTTTCTCCCCATTCCACACAGTATTTTTCCCAATTTTTTTTTTTACGATGAAATCCCTTTACCGACTGCCATATATATTTATTATATACGTATATGGCGCGTCTTATACCGCCAGCGATTTTTGTATGGGATTTTTTTTCCAAATTCAATAAAAGAACATCTGGTTCGTCGAAGCATACGAAGCAAAGACAATCTTTCATATCGAGTTTCGCTATTAGATTTTTTTTCTTACTATCATGTAAAATATGTTAGCACATTTAAAAAGAAATGTAATTAGATTTATCAAAATCTTTTTATTTTAAATATTTGTTTTGCGCAGAAATTTCTAGAAGTACGAGAATAGATGAAAGTCGGAAGGAGACAGATTTGAAGAATAGGGTGGATGTTCAAGTAATCTTTGTTTTGATTCAAAGCAAATGTATTGCTATGATGATATATGATATTTTTTCAATTTCAAGATCATTAAAAAAACCTCCGAATTTTCAAACTTTTTGTCTCTAATTCATTATTTGCCGTTGATGTTCTCGATATTTCAGCGAATTACAAATTACTTTCTGTAATTATCACACACAAACACACACATATATATATAATAGTATATTTACAATATGTTTTTGTATTTCCTACCCCTGTTGCTGAAAATTCATTCAACTCGAATATTTTAATTGGTATCGTAAAAACGAACGCGATATTGTCGTGTTCGAAATTTTTCAGCGAGTTTTCATCGGATTATCGTTATCGTTATTGCATATATAAACGTTAACGTTCCGTGATTTTTAACGATATTATATATTTAATGAAATTTACGCGATAAAATAAAATAAAATAAAAAATGCGACGATCTATAGCACCCTTTTTGATTTTGGTGTTTAATTTGATTGCATGTTTTTTTTCTTTTTTTGATTTTACGACATATTACATCGTCTGATGTTTGAAATATTAATTGGTATTATTTTTAAAGCGAAATTCGTTTTGTGGTTTTAATATGAATTTTATTAATCGATTCCAATCGGTTGCCGAAAATTTTCATAACGCATTTTCCGATAGTTCAATTTTATGAAATTCCAATTTTAACATTTTATATTAAAACAATATTTCAATCATCATATTGCTACTGTGTTTGATTTAAATTAAAGTCATATTTATAATTCATTATATTTTCAATCAAATATACTGTATCGTTTTCGATTAATTTTAAAAGGTGTCAAAATTATTATACTATTATATATAACACTAAAATAATTAAATTTATTTAAAATGTATAATGCTTATTTTTTTTAAACAATAAAAACACACAAATTATAACCTTTCTTAAACTTTTATTTTTTTTTGAAATCTGAGTTGGCTATTAAAAGTGCACGTTGATCTAAAATGTTGGTTAAAGTTTCTTCAGGGAATTCCTACAAAGAACTTTAAAGACTGCTTTCAAACAGTTTTATAATCTTTTCAGGGATGAAGTGAGCTAAATAAAAGTTATTTTATTTTATAATAATGATAACAAAATGGAATTCCTCGCATTTTATCTGGAAAATTATGTTATTAGTAAAAAAAATATTATAATTTTTCGAATACGTCAAAACCTAGATTTGCGTCGTTCTCGAAATTGCGTCGTTAAAATTTCGTTTTGCGTTGCTAAATTTTACAATGTTTAATTTTAAATTTCATGTAAAAATGAAAGGTATCGATTTGTATTTGAAATAGTGAAACTTATGAATGATGCTTGTGGTGTTAGAGCTTGTTTCGATTTGCGTCGTCTTCTTCCGGTCCCATTTAACGACGCAAAAATAGAGGTTTTGGTATATTTATATTTATTTTTGCTATTATACAAAAAAATGCAGTATGTGTTTTTGATTCCAGTGTGAAAAATTAGTTATTTAAATTATGTAAAAATAATAAAATATTTAAGCTATTAATTTAAAGAATATTAGAATTGTCACTAATTAGCCATAAAGCAGATTTCAATTATATAATAATTCGTAGATTAAAAGTTTTTTTTTGTGGACATGATTAATAGATTGAAAGCGTAATAATTTTTAACGTTGACGATGACAAAGGGAACGTCTCTGTGTTCGAGAGCGGAAATAAAGGGACGCGTCTCGGAACGGCCCTGCATTGTTGAAGGCAAACAGGTGAAATTAAGGGGGACAAGGGCGCGGGGGGGGGGGCTTTTAGCGAAATTAATCTTGGCGAATATTAATTAACGCTCGTATATTACGACATGGCGATACCGATGTTCGTAATCCGAGCCGTCGATGAAATATTGCGCATTTTATTATTTTAAGTCGCAATGACAGCCTTTTGACTTTTGACGGAGAGCTTTTTTTTGTCGCATTATATATTTGAATGAAATGTACGTTTTTATTATTAATTATTAATAATTGTCATTAATAAAATCGTTTGCGATAATTTAGCAACGTTTTCTTCATTCGAAAAATTTATATGGAAGTACTACTGTGATCAAAAAGTAAGGTGAAATCGTCATTTAAAACTCTCTGGTAATTAAGAAGGCAGGTAAATTGTATTTTTTTCCTAGATTGGTAGGACTGTCTATAATATTTTCCAAACGTCCGTTTGTCAAAAGATTTAATTATCTCCAAGTTACGCGTGTTTTTACAACTCTTGGTTCCTTCATCACGATAATGTAAAATGTCATACTGCATTGGTTCGTCGCGGCTTTTTTGTCAAAAACTTGACTCATATCGTTCCGCAACCACCGTATTTACTTAATTTGGCTCCGTGCGACTTCTGGCTATTCAGCAAATTCAAAAGGCCAATACAGGGATGCCGTTTTGACACGATTGAAGATATAAAACCGAATCGAAGAAGGTCTTGAATTTAGGCTATACAAGAAAAATAATATTCTGTCTGTTTCAAAGACTGGAAAAAACGTTGGCAAAAGTGCGTTTCATCGGGCGGAGATTACTTTGAAGGGAATGAAATTGATTTGGAAGAACAAACAAATAATTTAAATTTTATAAACAAATTCACCTTACTTTTTGATCATGGTGTTATATTAAAATCAGTATCTATTTTTCAAATTATTATTTTTATAATTGTATTGTATTATTCTAATATTATTTAAATATAATATATATTTTAATATTATATTTGAACAAATATAAAACAAAATGAATCTCGATTCGAAGTAAACAAGTCTTATTCGCTAACATCACAAAACTGTGAATTACTTTGAAACTATATTCTGAGTTAAACAGTAATTTACTTGGAAACCGTTTATCGTTTTATTGTGCATTATAATAAGATCCATTTCTTAGAATGTCAAAAACACTATTGAACAGTATCATCCTATTTTTTTTAGTTTATATCAACTTTTACTATTATATATGATATTATTGTTGAAGAGTTCGATCGATTGAATCGTTGATTACTTCGAATATTATATACCATATATATTAAGCCTATATCTACTTTTATGTCATTTTCAGAAAAACGATATTTCTATTTTTTTCATGCCTTTAACAAAAAACCGTTTTTCATATTTTATTTAGAAATTTAAACTTTGTATTTTTTAAGGAAATTTTAGTTGAATTTAATATTATTTATTGCATTTTTAATAAAGTAAACCGGCGAATCCTTCATAACCATTTACTAAGTTTAATACTTTTACGTTATCATCGTTCAAGCGTTTTTAATTAAGTTTTTCCCCTGTTTTTCTAATTTCAAGAACAATATTTCCAACATATATATATATATATATATATATATATATATATATATATATATATATATATATATATATATATATATATATATATGTATGCAAAGAAATATATTTATAATTTTTATATATTTAGTTTATTTATTTGTAATATTTAAAACGAATAGTTTTGTGATATTCGTCAGAAATATAATGTAATAAATTCGACTATGAAATGTCAAAAAAGTATATTTTGAATTATAAAATTAATTTGTAATTAATATAAAGTTGTATTTGACATCATCATAAGTTTTTCGTAGGTGTTTTATTTTATTTTTTATTTTTAAGAAAAAAGTGGAACAGTGAAAATTCGTCTATTTATATTTAACGAGTGTAAACTTTTTAATGCGTTTAATATTGCCGATTAATAATTTTATTATATTTTAAGTACTATACTTTTTTTACGTGCAGAATTCATTATCATCCTAAATGGTCTAACACATAAAAGTCGTTAAAAATTTAATACATTACTTTTTTTTGTTCCAGATGATCATGGCCAAGCAATGAGGTTACCTTGGGGCTGGTGGCCCCTTTTTATGGCTGGTGAGTACAAAAATTTTTCACGATAAAAAAATATAATTAATTTTTATGTCGGAAAGGTCCCCGAAATCTGCTTTTCTTTATTCCATTATGAAGAACTGCTTATTTTTTTTTTGGAGTATGCGAAATATTTTTTGAAATATTCATGTGAAAATATTTTTCTACATTTTTATTGACTGATACAAATCATATATGGTAAAAGTCTAATAAGCGATCGAACAGTTACAAATTGATTTTTCAAATTTTCTTTCTATGTTTAAGGATGAATCGATAATGGAACGTCCTTTCGACTTTGTAAACAATATTCTAAGAAGCAATATTTGAGTAACATCCACGTCGATCAACAAGTGATATAGCAAGTATATTACATATATTTCGAAAATAGGAAAAGTCCACATGTTACGAAGAATTAATTGCTCACAATCTCAGTGAAGTAAATTAAGAAGATCGCATGATAACATTACCACGATCTGATAAAATTGAGCCTTTTTTAGACTGGATTATTATAATAGGCGATAAAACATAATTTTACTATGATAAACGATCGTAAAAGATAATAGTTTGATACAGATCAACCACTCCTATTAGTTAAATTTTCATGATGAAATATTTTATTTTGTTGTAATAGTTATTATTAACATGAGTTTTTAAAGTAAATTTTATCATCGTGGAAGCATATATTTAGCAGCTACATGAAGCGAAACTAAAAAAAAAGAAAAAATCATATGTAAACCTTACCTCAACAGATTATTATCTGTTTGTTAGCAAAATAAATATCTGATAAAAGAAAAGTGGAAGTTATTTATGACAGATCAGATCCACCATTAGAATTTCAGCGGTTTTCAGACGCGTATTTATCGACGCATAAAATTCAAACCGACATTCGATTTGGATTCTCATCTTTCAGCGTTCGAAACGGTTTATTTTTGAGTCGAAACTACATATTTACGCCATACTGAAACCTGATGAAATTTATCACTAACTTGTTATTTTTTCTTTGCTCTTTAATTCACATCTACGGTCCGGCGGCGCACCAAAAAAAAGAAAAAGATTTCAGGAATTTCGAGGTGAAACAGAATTTTCCGCCGGCGGCGGCGGCTAGGATTTTCCTCGCGGGAAATGCGGAAAATCGACTTTTGCAAAAATTTCATTCTCGCACGTCAAATATTAAAGTATTCATTTTTACGCGTGTTACTACATATATATATATATATATATATATATATATATATAAATATATATATATATATAAATATATATATATATATATATATATATATATATATATATATATATATATATATATATAAAGCAAATTTAAATTATTCATATAACAGATGCAGAATTTCACAGATCGTAAAATTTATAATATCTAATGCTTGAATTCATTTCCAAGAAGGTTTTCAAAAATATTTAATATAATTAATATATGACAAAAACTGCATATACGATATAAAATTATTTTTTCCACTTTATAAACTAAATTTAATATTGGTTTGTAATATAATAACACTTTTAGTATTATCATTATTTTTCTCTACTGGAATATAATAATTCATTCACACAAAAAAATATTATATCATATCATTTTGTAATATTTTATTCAGTATTTAATGATTTTATATATCAAATATATTATAAATATTACGGATCGACACAAAATATATATTATAGAAACAGTGATTTATTATATTCTGGGTGTGTAACACATTGTTGTATAAGTATTTTCGTTGTAAAAGCGATGTTAAGAACTCGGAGCTTGATTTTGTACAATTGTACACATACATACGTTTCTAGCTGTTTCTATCTTAATAGTATATATACATATATATATATATATATATATATATATATATATATATATATATAATATTATATTACATAATGGGATACATATGTGCAAGAGTTAGAATTCCGTCTGAAATTCTTGCGTCTTATGCAAATTAGTTTTGGTCGCGGTCCGGCTAACGTTTCCCAAAATTGCGAAGGAGGTCGACTTTACTCAATTAATGCCGTCGAGTTCATTAATTGAAATGGTCAAGGGTTCGCGACGACTTCTTGCCCCTTTAAACCTTAGGGTTAAATTTACCACTGTCCGAATTCTAAAATCTTTCACCAAAAATGCTGACGATTTTGGGCAAAGATCCCGCAGAACTTTCTTAATACGAAGCGAGACTTCTGTTGCAATACTTATCTTTCAATAATACAGTTATATATATATATATATATATATATATATATATATATATATATATATACTGTGATCAAAAAGTAAGGTGAATTTGTTTATTAAATGTAAATTCTTTTTTTATTCAAAAATAAAAATTCAAATTTAAATCAATTTCATTCCCTTCAAAGTAATCCCCGTTCAATAAAACACACTTTTTTCAACGCCTTTTCTAGTTCTCGAAACAGTCAGAATAGTTTTTTCCAGTATAGCCTAGAATACCTTCTTTGATTCGGTTTTTACCTCCTTAATTGTGTTAAAACGGTGGTTGAGGAACAATATGAGTCGAGTTTTTGGCAAAAAAGTCGCGAAGAACCATTGCAGTATGATTTGGTGCATTATCATGATGAAGAAACGAAGAGTTGTTAAAACACGTGAAACCTTTTGACAAGCAGACGCTTGAAAAAATTATAGACAGTCCCACCAACCTAAGAAAAAATTACAATTTAACTGCCTTCCGGGGTTTAAATGACAATTTCCCCTTACTTTTTGATCACAATAGTATATTCTTATTGTGAATATATTTTTGAACATACTACGTTCAACTTTATTAAATATTTATATTGAATCCAAAATTTTATACCGATGAAAAATAATAGATTTTGTGTACAATGTATTGGAAAACCGGTATATATATATATATATATATATATATATATATATATATATATATATATATATATATTATATAACATGTTAATAAAATGTAATATTGAACGAAGTACAAAATGTTCCTTTTTCTATTAAATGTGTATGAATATAAACAATAATAACCCCACATTTTGGGGTTTAATTTCCGTTAAAGTACACATACTAAAAGCGTTTTCGTTTTTATTGCGGAAAACTTATCGAAAGCATATTCGAGTTGAAATAAATCAAAAATACACATGAATGAATATATTATTGTTTTTATTGTCATATATATATATATATATATATATGTAATACGAATATTTTTTATGCAAAATATATATATATATATATATATATATTTATATTTTAATATCGAATATATTTTTCTACTGTTATATTAATATTAAAAAATATTGTTCTCTTCATGTATTTTTGAATTGGTGTATATCTGAAATATTATTTTTTAACAATTAAATAATTGTATTTTAATGTGTTGAAAATTTAATGTAGAGAATATCGTATGATTTTCTGATTTTCACACAAATTTTATAACAGATACAAACACAATAATAATTTTTAATATTTTATTTTTATTGCAATAAGCGTTTTGAAAATTTCAAAACTTCATTCAGCTAAAAGAAAATTAATATTTTTTAGAATATTTTTTTAATCGACTTTATATTTTGAACACTGAAAATATTTAAAGAATAATTTATTATAAATAACATTATGATAATAATTTGTAATATTTTGACGGAGAAAAAAATTGATGAATGCACAAAAAATGTATTATTAAAGCATTCTTTAGACAACAGTTATTTTGCTTGTCGGATATAAAAGAAAGACGTTCTCCTTTGTCGAAAGTAAAATGTTAAAATTAAATTTTTGGAATGCAATTATAGGTACGCAAAAATATTTTATTAAAAAATTCGCAAATAATTTATGTGAACCGTTCGTCTTTCATATAATATTACATATTATTTGACGAGTTAACAAAATATCCTGTAAATTTCATTTAAAATATTTATGTGTAAAAATTACTATGAATAAAACAAAAAAAAAAATCGATTCCATTTAGAAATCTCAATGACAAAAAAAATATATTCGTGTTTATATACAAATATATTGGTCGACTGTAAGAAATAGTAAACGTGCAAGAGAAATTTGTTTTGTTTGTTTATATGGGACTCGAATGCTAGCTCACGCGCTAGCGTTCTATACGACTGTAAAACCCGAATCTTCTGCGTGGATTCTTGAACATTTTGATTACTCAAGTTTGCGTTGTGGGGCTTAAATTCATTAAAGTGTGTAGAGTAATTAAGGGCTCACAGTCGAATTATACCGGAACGAATTTTCGACAGGGCGGAATCCTTGTCTAGGAAAGACGAGACGATTAATTAAAGCCATTATCGAGTTAATTCATTAAAAATTTTAACTGCTCGTATTTTTCGATGTTGACGAATTGCATGACAAACATAACGTTATGAAATGTATTCGTTTTTTTCAATGTTTGCGAATTATATTAACACATTACTAGGGAGAAAATTTAGTAATGCGACTGACGCCTGCTATCGGTTAAAAGGGGGAAGCGTAATAATACGCTTCGCGTTGTCTGATTATAAACGGTGATAATGAAATAATACGATTAAATTTTACATAAGATTATGATGTCATTTCTTGAATAAATATTTATTCTATATGAAAAAAATATTAAATGGTATTTTTCATTCTCAAATTATTATATTTTTAATATTAACACAGTGGTTTGTGAAATTCTTATAAAATTACCCCCTCTTACTTAGTAGATGGCGACAAACAGTGTTAATTGAAATTCATAAACTAAATATTGCATGAAACAATTATACATTTTTAATACGAACTCGAATTATAACAAATAAAAATAAACTATAAGGAAAAGTTTTCATTGTATATTCACGCTGAAAATTTATATATTCCGAGCAAAAAAAATGTTTTTATTTTTATTGTGACGTTTCATTGCAGCATTTACACGTTTTTATGCGAAATATATATTCAAATATCATCGATATTATGTTGGAAAAATAGCTTTGGAGCCGTGAAAAATAAGTGTGTGTGTTTATTCGCACGATATTCTTTTGCGAGAGAGAATTTTCACGGGGTGTTCGCTGAAAATATATAATTCAAGTCAATACTTCAAAAATATATTACATTGCTTTTTTATTTATTTTCCATTTTTTCACCTATTTTTCTTCCATCATTCGGATATAAAATATAGTGTGGGAATTTTAAAAATCTAATATTGACTCTTTGTGAAATGCTACGTCAGGGCTTCCGGTTCTTCTATTGAAGGCTTGTAAATATTTATGACGTATTGCAATATTTTATATATTATTATAAAAATATTTTTCATTTATTCATGTATTGATAATAGTAATATAGTGTGATAAAAAAGTAAGGTGAATTGTATTTTTTTTTTCGAGTTTAGTAGGACTGTTTATAACATTTGTCAAGCGTCTGTTTGTCAAAAGGTTTAATTATCTCCGAGTTACACGTGTTTTTACATCTCCTCGTTTCTTCATCACGATAATGAACCATGTCATATTGTATTGGTTCTTCAATACAAAAACTCGATTCATATTGTTCCGCAACCAACAAATTCGCCAGATTTGGCTCCATGCAATTTCTGGCTATTCAGCAAACTTAAAAGGCTAATATGCGGGGACGCCGTTTGATCTCGAAGGCTATACCGGAAAAAAACTATTTCGACTGTTTTGAGGACTGGAAAAAGCGTTGTCAAAAGTGCGTTTTATCGGACTGGGTTTACTTTGAAGAGAATGAAATTGATTTGGAATAATAAATAAAGAATTTACATTTTATAAACAAATTCACCTTACTTTTTGATCACAGTGATATATATATATATATATATATATATATATATATATATATATATATATATATATATATATATATATAATAATCTCTTTCGGTAGCTTAGATTATGACAGATTAAACGAGTGCTTGGCATAGTTTGGCACACTTTTGCATCTATTACGTTCACATATATTGCGTTCATAATATATGTGTTTAAAATATTTTATGTTTTATAAAATTTTGTCGCTTAATGTTGTATATAATTTTTCTAGAAATATTATTAACGAAAATTTAAGTATTATATTAATAAAAAACGTTCAATTTTTCTCGTGAATTTGGTATGAATATGACGCAAATATTATATTTTTAATGCACTACACTAGTGCTTTCTCAGATGAAAGAAATTTTCACTCGAATTATTTTAAAGTAACTGTACCGTGTTATATTTACTTAAAGTGCTTGAAATTTTGTATAACTTGCACACGCCTGAAAGTTTTCTTTTTGGAGGAACGATATATATATATATAAGATAATTCTAAATAAAATAAAATATATTATTTTAAATAATCTAAATAAATTAGATATTTTTTAACTATACTAGTAAACGTGTAGCTATTGTAAAATTGAATTTTTAAAATATTCTGCTCGACATGAGCGAGTTTTATTTCTTGTCAGAGGTATTCAAAGCTGTGAGCCCGTTCGATATTTTCAAGAAAAGCCGTCTTGAAAATCTCGACAATTTTATAAGTTAAAGCGAAACGGTTTCGATTTATCGCCACTGAATGGCGACGCGTTTAACCGAAGCGTTAACGTTATCTTCGATCGTGAAAATCACCTGTAAAGGCTTTTCCCCGGGGTTTCTTCGCGGATATCAAAAAGGAAAATTCCGTTAAGATTTAATTGAAAATGTAAGCGAACTGTCTTTCGTTCGAAACGAGCATCGACACAATTAATATTACGATAGAAAAAAATATCAATTTAATTTTATTTTTATATTGATTATATTATTATTATACGGTGAGTATTATTCATGCAAATGTTCAATTATTTGCAACGTAAAGATACAACATCACGGTACCAAGATGTTGTTCTTGTGTTAGTCTAATCTATCAATCATAGACATGTTGTGTATATATATATATATATATATATATATATATATATATATATATATATATATATACATATATACATATTCAATTATTAAAACAAATTTAATAGTAAACGAACCGGTCAACTAGTATTAACTGGATTATTATTGCAAACTTTGACCAGAAATCGGATTATGCGAACCGGATTGAACGCTTCAATACAAACCTAAACAAATCCCATTAGCGGAACGATATCAGTCCAATGAAAATATTTATTATTATATACTAACATGTTTGTATATATATGTACATATGTATTAATAGAAAAACTTATATTGGAATCGATGTAATTAAAAGTTGGGCATTTCTCAAGACGTGAGAAACTGTGAAAACTTTCAGAGCGCCAAGTATTATTACTGATTACCTTTTCAGGCGAAACGCTCGATAAACTTGCGAGCATTGAATATAATTAGATCAATATTATGTTCATTATGCTGTGAATGCTTTTAGTTAGATCCATAGATTACAATATATTGTATACGGCGTGATTTGAAAATTTTGTTTAGAATTAACATCGAAACACCATCGTCTACTAGCCGCTATATAATAAACGATTGCGTTTTCTCGTCAGTCGTTTGTAATTATTAAATTTCGGATTTTTAATTATGCAACATTTAATTATTATCGTATTGTGATTTTAATTATTAAGCGAAATTCGATATTAATTGTAGCCGATCGGTAAACGGAGCACGTCTCAGATATAAACGGTAAATATTTTCCGAGAGACGAACGAAATGAAGTCGTCGCGGAAAATTCGGATACTTGAAATTCTAACGTCGTAAAAAAAAAGAGGGTGAACTTTGAGACAAAAATCGAAAGGCAAATCACACGCGAAAGAAAGATGGAAAGAAAGAACGAAAAAATTTAGCGGGCGGAAAAATTAAAAGGAGATTCTTTACGGAGTGAATTTGTACGCGATTCGTTCTCGCTGAGTGCCGTTATATTTTTCTCAGGGTTCTGGTCTCCGAGGGTCGACGAAGCTTTTTCGTGCACTGGCATAATTTAGCCCTCTAATCAACCCCTATTTATCAGGAGAATGAACGGTTTGTTTCTTTTTCCTTTTCTCTCTCTCTCTCTCGCTCGTCAGCGCTTCTTCGTTCAATTCTTTCTTCCCTTTGTGGTTGCCTTTTTTTGACATTTTTCCGAAGAATTTTTACAATGGATCCATCCATGTCTCTTGTCATAATCATTTTTCAGTAATTAAAACTCTTTTATGACTTTAATTATAATAGTAAAATATGCTTTTTAATACAAATTATTAAAACAAGTTTTAAAGATAATCCATTTGCATATAGTTATAGTAATTATTTGCTAATAATGTTTCGCTATTTTATGGATTTTTTTAATAAATAATAAAATCATTAACTTAAGTATTATAAGAAAATTTTTATACTCAAATATTTTTAGCCTTTAGCACATTCCTTGAATTTTTATTTATTTTTAAATATTTTAGTGATTTTTATGATCACAAGAATAACGAATAAAACCGTCAATTTTATAAATTATCGTCTAAAAATAAATTTTAAATATGAAGAGCGAAAAATTATCTTCTCAATAATAAAAATTATTTTATATATTTTAATACTTTATTTCTTGTCCATTCGTATGATTAATTTTAGTCGATTCTTTGTAATTTAATTGCACTTGTGCCGCTCGGTTTTCAAAAATCTCAAATTATAATAAACTTCTAGCTCTCAAAAAAAAAAATGCAGACGTTTCACGTTATCCGAATTTTTCCGCCGCCTTAAAAGATCGCCTTTCGCTTTTTCCATTTTCACTTCTATCAAAGGAGGAAAAAGGAAAAAAAGCGCTTTCCCCTCCCCTTCCCCGAAAAACGTACAAAACGAAGAAAAGCGGGCCTACGAACGAATTTTAAGAATTTTCAATTAGACCGTTTGCTTAATTAACTTAACGATCTGTTATTAAAAGCCTCGCGCTGGAAATCGTTCATTACGTCGAAACTCGAGGATTTTTCCGAAGTATAATTTGAACCGTCTTTTCCGTAAACTCAATTACTATTTACTACAACTTTGACGTCTTTCATTCAATTAACATTTACATTTTAATGTAGAACCATTTTTTTCTTCAATTCTATCGTTTCAAATTCAACAACAAACACTGTAATCTTTCTCTTATTTAATTTAACTATTTGTATTTTTTCATAATATACATTTGGCCGATACAAAAGTTCACTTATTTACTATGTAACACTGTGATCAAAAAGTAAGGTATTTTTTTTTATAAAATGTCGATTCTTTATTTCTTCTTCCAAATTAATTTTATCCTCTTCAAAGTAATCATTGTCCGATAAAACGCACTTTTGCCATCGTTTTTTCCAGTCCTCGAAACAGTCGGAATAGTCTTTTTCCATTATAGCTTTAAAGACCTTCAAACGTGTCAAAACAGCGTCTTCGCATTGACCTTTTGAGTTTGCTGAATAGTCAGATATTGCACGGAGCCAAATCAGGCAAATACGGTGGTTGCGAAACGATATGAGTCGGGTTTTTGGCAAAAATGTTGCAAAGAACCAATGCAATATGACACTGTGCATTATCGTAATGAAGGAACCAAGAGTTGTAAAAACACGTGTAATTCGGATATAATTAAAACTTTTGACAAACAGACGCTTGGCAAATGTTATAAACAATCCTACTAATTTAGGAAAAAATACAATTTACCTGCCTTCCTAATGCCCGGAAGTTTTAAATGAAAATTTCACCATACTTTTTGATCATAGTAGTATAAGTAAAAATTCAGTATTAAACTTACTAGTAAATCATCGGTTATATTATATCTATTTATATATCGAGGTCGTATTGAATATAAAGAGAATATTTCGTATATAACTGATGATACTTTCGTTTATAGATTTTTTCTGATCTATCAATTTTCCTCACGAATTTTCTTTCTTATTACGCGCGGCCACGACTCGCACAAAATTACACTCTGCGAAATTCAATCAAAATTACTCTTTTTCATCAAAAAAGTTTTCTGATCAAAAAAAAAAATGCGTACACGAACGAACTTTCGCCAAATAATAAATCCGCATAATATCGACGATATTCACGTGAGGTGAAACGAACGAACAACGAAACCTGGAACCTTTTATAAGGAAGCAATTCCTTTATGAGATATTTAATACAAGGTCATACATTGATAAGCATAAGTACGTACAAATATATACCGGTGTGCGCATGAAATTTAATTAATTCTCATATCAAAATCGAAATTTCCTAGCAACAAAGTCATCGAGAAATTCCAAACATTCATCCGATATTTAGGAGAGACGTCGTTTTGAGACGTTCTAACATTTCAAAATAAACATACAACAAGGAAACGCTATAAAGATACACTTATATAATACGAACGCACGCGTATATAATATTATCAGATACGATAATATGTATATATTGTGTTTATACAGGTACATCACCACAATACTGCACGCTTTTCCCTCCTTTTGACATATGTGTCGATATTTTATTAATATTCGAACGAATCGCACGTCATTTTTCATCGTTAGTAACGTGTATTGTAGTTGCAAATCTGTTTACCGTGCTTTTACAATTTTCCTTCGCTTCTTTACTGATTCGGTAAATTTTCGACAAATTTCGGCTAATGGAATTATATAAATAGAAAATATATTTTGAATATTCACAGTGTAATTTTGTATGCAAAAATTTTGAATTAATAATACATATATAACACTGTGATTAAAAAGTAAGTTGAATTTATTTATAAAATATAAATTCTTTATTAATTCTACCAAATCAATTTCATTCCCTTCAAAGTAATCCCCGTCCAATAAAACGCATTTTTGTCAACGTTTTTTCCAGTACTAGAAATAGTCGGAATAGTCTTTTTCCGTTATAGCATTCAAGACCTTCTTTTATTCGATTTTTATCTCCTCCATCATGTCAAAATGGCGTCCTCGCGTTGGTCTTTTGAGTTTGCCGAATTATCAGAAGTTGTACGGAATCAAATCAGGCGAATATGGTGGTCGCGGAACGATATAAAGAGTTGGGTTTTTGGCAAAAAAGTCGCAAAGAACCAATGCAGTATGACATGGTGCATTATCGTGATGAAGGAATCAAGATAATTAAACCTTTTGACAAACAGACGCTTGGCAAATATTATAGACAGTCCTACCAACCTAGGAAAAAGTATAATTCACCTGCCATCCTAATGCCCGGGAGTTTTAAATGACAATTTTACCTTGCTTTTTGATCACGGTAGTAAATAAATTGAACCTATTATAATAAATAACATTTCTCATTTATTAACATTCTGTCATGGGGCCCACTTTATCGCTGTCTGCTATGTAAAAAAGGGTAATTTTGCAAGCATTTCACAAACCACTGTGTCAACATTAAAAATCGAATAAATTGAGAACGAAAAATACAATGTAATATTTTTTTTCATATATACCAAATATTTATTTAACAGATGACATCATAATTCTATGTAAAATTCAATCGTATTAGTGCATTACTACTGTTTACCATCAGACGATGCAAAGCGTATTACTACGCTTTCCCTCGGTAATGTGTTAACTGTGTTGAAATTATTGCTAGCATAAATAAAATGATGAAGCGGTATCGATCGTGTTTAGAAGTTCTATATATTATGAACGGTATAAATGAAACATTAGATTTTGCAATAGAAATTTTTACGATAAACATTGCGCAAAATTGACGGATTTCCATTCCTTTTTTCATCCGATAAATTCAAAAGTGGGCACGCATACGTTATACGTGCAAAAGGGGGAGTACATAGACGGGTAAAAATAATAGTTTATATCCAGAAACCGCGGGGTGCCACAATTCACGCTTTGGGCAATTTTCCTGTTTTTATTGGGGACCGTTTCCTACCAGAGACGGTCGTTTCGGAGTCCCTTATATCCGGTCTTATCTAGTTCCGCACTTCCGGTAGAACGTGTGATCATCATCCCCGATCATATAAAACCCTCACACTACACGTTCGGTGTCTCCCCTTTCAGCCAGATATTGTCAAATAAAACTTAAATGTGGCGATGGTATCGTGCAATTTTGCCCTTTAATACTATACGAGTGCGAAAACGTGATCCGGAGCGAAACTCCCTTATCTGGTTTGACCGTATATCGGTACACATGTGAGGTTTATGTGTATATTTAAGGCAATGTGTAATCATATATCATATTTATGGAAATATACGAATGATTATGATAATCTTATTTTGATTTCAGAGACTATTCATAACCGAAATATTGTCATTCAAGATCGTATATAATATCTATTCAATTTAATCTTCGAAAACAATTTCTAATAATCATTTCGATAATATCATATATTAAATTGAAACTCACACACGAATACGACATTTTAATGCAAATAATAATAGACTAAAAATAATTTTTCTTTTATAATAATTATACTGTATTGTTATTTTCGCTTTATACGTCAATTAACTTTTTTTTTCACAAAGCTCTGCCTTAATTATATTCGATGGTGAAAGCGTAAGAATCGTAATTATCGAAAGAAAGTCTCGCAAAGCTGAATTATCTTTGATGTGTTAATACTTTGAGATGATTTAATTAATTAATTTCATATTTTCGTATATCGCACGAGAATATCAATATTGACATCGCAATATATCGCTGAAAATTAATTGTATTAATCGCAAATACGAAAAACGTTATTTATTTATATATTATTTTCAATTTCCGTATGTTTAATTGAATTTTTTCGTTCAATATATTTGGTGGAAAAAAATTACACGTGAGTATTTTTTTAATATATATATATAATATCGCTTAAAGATCACGTTGAAACTTTTAATCGGTTTCACGTTTACGTTAACTGAGTAGATTCGTTTAAAAGATTAAAATTGTTAAAGTTTTATCGTGTTTCGAATAGAACGGATACATTTATAAAATTTTTAGTTCAAAATATTAAATGCGATGCAAAAGTATATTGTTAAATCTCTCAAACTATTATTGTTCTAATATTGTGATTTTTTAAATGCTGTTTGATATATTTTTAATGTAAAAATTTTCATATAATTCTATTATATCTAATAGAAGTCAAATTAATAAATATATATTTGTTGTTAAATATATTTGACAATACTAATAAGATTGCGTTTAAAGAGTGGTGTTTGGATTTACAATTTTTGTGATGTTCTAAAAATTATATTGAGTGAAAATTTTCAAAAAATTTGATAACGACACATATTTTTGATGACTATTAAAATTTTTGATTCAACCTCTTATCGCTATTCATTCCAATTTCTGTAGAATTTACAAAATAACTTATAAATAATTAAAGGTTGCATTAAAAAAAAACGAAAATTCAACTGTTTGATAGAGAATTTATATAGATTTTTAGTTTTAACCACTAAATGCGACTATGTTCATTAGATTCTTTATTTTATATTTCATATGTACATTTTATAAAAACAAATAAAAAATGATATCTATCGTCCAACGAGTGTGGATCGTTCATGAATCATTACCAACTACAAACACGTTGAAACCTACCAGCAGGGCTCGGGTTAGTACAATCGGGCACGCCTGAAGTGCGCGAGCAACGTTCGTCTAAAAGCATTAAGTGGTTAAATTAAAAATAGTATAAAATTTTTGATGTACATTATATTTTAAAAATGTATATATTCAATTTCAAATATAATATATATATATATATATATATATATATATATATTTGTAAAAATTCGATGCGATGCCAACCCTGGTCGCTTGAAAATCGTCGGAAAAGTTCTGGAAAAGCGAACGCAGCAGTTTATATCAATTGAAAAGCGCGACGAAAGAAAAATCGCAGGGGTAAAAATTCATCGGTGTCTCATTGAAAATACATCACGGCTCGTGTAATCTAGATCGAACGTGTTCGAATTAAGCATTCCGTCGAACACACGTGTAATATTTCACCGTTGCGCCGGTTTAATGATAAAACTCGAACGCGAACGTGCGCTTTTACCACTGTTCCTTCTGTGTTTCTCAAACGCGCTAATTATAATACTATTATTTGTTGTTTATCGTGACGTGCTTATTATAAGATGCGATCGATAATATCGAGTCTCTTTGAGCTTTCGAGTCGATTGTTTTTGTTGTATCTACCATATAATATATTAATACGTACATCCATATTTATATATTATATTATACACTATGACGTTCTTTGTGGTGTTCGCTTCGATGTTTCAAAATGTCGGATTACTATGATTATTATATTATTTCAGTATTTATATGTAAATCTTCGATGATATTAATAATATTTTAAAATTATTTTATTTTTAAATTTAGTACGAAAATACTATATGAAGAATGTTATAATTATAGTTTTTAAATATTTATTTTAATTTTTTTTTCAACAAAAATACTTTCACTTTATTAAATATAAAATTGGAATCTTTTATCTAAAAAAATTCGCTTTAAAGCATTATCTAACATAAATGAAAAAAATGAATTAAAAAAGGAAAAGCGATTTCGGTTATGTTCGTCTTTAGTTGACGATATTAATTTGTAATCATAATTTAGGTGTTTATAGTTGTTACTTAATCACTTAATGTATTAAGACGAGCACTGCTCGGGCGCGTTACGCATGTCAAATCGCACTAACCCGAGCGTCGCTCGCAGGTTTCAACTTGCACTTTGTACGATCTACGCTCGTGGATATCGTTTTCTTTCTTATTTACTATTATAAAACAAAATTATAAAAGCAACTTATTATTTTTTAAATCGGTCTATTATATTATTTTATGGCTTTTTTTATTTTGTTTCTAACTGTTTCCATTTATAAATAATATATATAAAAACACGTGTAACTCGGAGATAATTAAACTTTTTGACAAACAGACGCTTGGCAAATATTGTAGACAGTCCTACCAATCTAGGAAAACAAATTACAATTTACAAAAATGACATTTATACCTTACTTTTAATAATGTTTGAATTTACAATTATACCTTACTTTTTGATCACGGTAGTAAGTAGTAATAATTTGAGAATCGCTGTTGTATATTACGATTCGTTACGATGCCGCACTCATTTCGCAGGCTTTACTTCGGAATTAACCCTTTCGCGCACGTCGTCATCCACGGTATCGTCACGCCTCATCTGCCAACTTTTATCGTTTTATTTTATTCGACTTTTTTTTACGCATGCGGTGCACGATTGCGCGTTACGCACGTGCTTTCGTACCATTTCTGTCTCCCCCTCCCTCTCGTTGGTTTTTTGTATTTTATTTTATTTTATTTTTTTAGCCCCCTCGCACCGTATTTATTTAACCGTGAATGACGTTCGCGACGTTTGTACGCCCGCATCGCAAAAATTCGAGGGGAAAAATCGCGAATTTTCCCGCGATAATCTGCGCGACCGATCTAGAGGAGGCTTCGCATGACAACGTTTTAATTCTTTTATTATTATTATTTTTATTTTGTACCGTATATCGTATATATGAATTTATTCGAAAATAAACGACAAATTTATTTTTTTATAACTCACATTGATCAAGTCACTTTTTACCATAAAATATATGATATAAATATTCTATATCTTTCAATTATTCGAAACAAACTATTTCTTATAGAAAAATATGTATTTTTAATTTTTTTTTCACAATGTTATGATTCAAAAACAATTTCTATAAATCATTCTCAATTATTAATTTTACATTAAATATAACTATATTCAACTATATAAATCTCAACGTGTCGCCCCAAATATTCTTGCAATTTATTGCATGAAAAATATATTGATATTTATTTCATCATTGAACTGTAACCGAATAATAAACTTTCTTATAATGTCATCATAAATTTTAACAAAATTTCAAATTTTTAAAGTGGTTCATGAATTTAACATGAGCATCCATTGTTTTAAGAATTTCTTGCTTTTTAAAATAAACACACACACACACACATATATCAATATATATATATATATTTGAGATTCGCTATCGTTTGCCAATAAAAGTTTATCTTGAGCTGGAAAGCCGAAATCAGTTTTACGACGCAACGGACGTGTTACACCCGTCACGTAATCTACGTTACGTAACGATTACGTGACCCGGAAGACGTACGATGCAAAAGTGCGTCTTTTCACTAACTTAAGTCCTCAAAATAAAACGTTAAATCGCGAGCAATCTCAGTTAGTACAGTGCGACCCATCTGAATATAGCGCGAGCGAAACAGCAAATCCTTAATCCTTAAAGACCTAAATGTGCGTATATCGCTCATTGTTTACATTCATTTGGAATATAATACACTTTTATGCGATATTAGTTTAAAACATTTTTGTATTGTATTGTATACGAGATTCAAAATAAAATATGACAGTGGTGTTAAACTCATAGCATTTTTAATTAATTTAAACTGCACACTACAACTTTATTAAACGAAACTATATACAAATAAAATTAAATTAATTGTACAAAAATATTTTTTTCTTTAACACTTTTATATCGTATTACTGTTATTACCAATAATAACAATCGCACCATTGTTTTATCATGTATTATTATTCGTCATATCGCAATATCGTGAAAGCGTTATAATTAATTTCCATTAATCGGTCTCAATTATTTTGTAAATTTATTAATTGATTCATACATTGTCATTGAAAGTGAACAAATATATAAAATTTTAGCTCAATCGAATAATGGAAAGTGGTCGAAAAATCGATTACAAAATTCCACTCGTACAAACAGACGAGTGAAACTTATATAAAATTTACTTTTAAATAGCAACTTATGTATTGGCGGTCCGCGTGTTTGACATGCCTGATATAAGATCAAATTAATTATATTTAAATATAGTAAAATTAGTCATGCAAAAAACGATTGTTGACGTATGTTTATTCATGATACACTATAAAAATGAGCTATCTGTACAATATATGTAGACGTTTAATTCGATCTAAATAAAATTATATCGTATACATGTTAGGTATATAATGTTGGTTTATATATGTGTAAAATGTAAAATTTGGCTCGCAGGCTTTAGACTAATATTATTATTACATTAGATTTTACGTGAAGGTAATAATGTAAACGTCAATTTGTATTCAACACGTGCAGGCAATTCCTTTTAAGCAATTAACATTATCCGCTTTACTTTCTTTATTGTCTTGCGCGAAATGTTAACGTTTCACACATATATATATATATATATATATGTATATATATGAGAAAATTATAATCGAAAATAATAACCTTCGATGTGACTTTAATCTTAACCGACAAATTGCGTTGATACTTTTCAAATTATACACACTTTATGTGTGCGAATTGTTTGAATGAATATTAAAAATGTTAACCATTACATTTTTTCATATCTAAAAATTGATGTATTTCTCACTTTTTCATATTATTTAGTGACCTCCATATTATATGATAATTTCGTTAATCTCAAGGGAACCACGCCTCACTATTATAATTTGGGGAAACTTCTGTTAATAATCATTATATATTATTTAACTGATCCCATACTACAATAAGTTCTGCGTAACAAGTTAAGATCAAGATATATAGTTCAAAATTCCAACTATCGATAATCAGATTAAACCTAAAGGTCACATCTATGGAAGTTAATGTGGGATTTGTCCTGATCAACACAGCGTTATTTTGACATCCAATAGTCATTCTGATTTCTGACTTTTAGTTTAATTTCAGTTTTGTAATTCAAACAATATGTCTGAAGAGTATTTTTTAGTTATATAAATACACATATCCCTCAATTTACACTGAAGATTTCAGTTACACGACAAAATCTCCGATTTTGCTATGTAAAACGAAATAAACTATCAACATGTGCTTTTTTATATATAATATCTTAAAAAAATCTACCTATTGGATTAATTATAGATTAAGAACAAAAATAAAACAAAGAAATATTTAATAAGTTTATTCACTGTTATCACTTTCAAGAACTATGAGACTTAAAAATATTTTAACGATATATATATATATATATATATATATATATATATATATATATATATATATATATTTCTACAAGTTTTTCAAAATTAGATATTTCATAAACCGTATAAATAGAGGGATAGGTGTAAATAAAAATTCATAAATCATCAGTCACATGATAATATACATCAAAACCTCGATTTGTGTCGTTAATTGGAACCGGAAGAAGATGACGCAAATCGAAACAAAATCTAACACCACAAGCATCATTCACAAGGGTCACTATTACAAATTCAAATCGACACCCTTCATTTTTACATGAAATTTCAAATTAAACATTGTAAAATTTAATAAAATTTAGCAACACAAATCGGAATTTTAACGACGCAACTCTGTAATGACGAAAATTAATTGACGACGCAACTTTGAGAACGACGCAAATCGAGATTTTTAGCGTATTTGCTGAAATTAATATCCGTTAAATCAAAATTTGTAGCGACAATTAATAACATCCAGACGTATATGTGTAAAAAAATATATATATATAATTTTTACTTACCCTTAATAAATATTTTTTTTTCACTTTTAAAATTTTAGTTATTATAATCTGAATTTTTATCATGAACCACATTTACAAGTTTACCGAAATATATATATATATATATACAAAAAAAAAGTTGTAGATAGGCTTCGTCCTGACGTAGCGTTTTAATATATAATACGATGGCGCAGCACAAAGTCGTACCTTAACGCCGTAAACCGGGAACAAATGCCGCGAAACGCACGCTTCGGGACCCACATAACCTACGATTAGGTGGCAAAGGTCCAACATTTTGAGACACCTTTGGGCTTTTAGACATCCTGTGGGGGACCCCCTTTGTCCTAGTTGAGGACACGTGCCGTGAAAACACAAAACCCCGATAGTTTCGGAACACGTTCTCGTGTAATCGCCCCAAGATGATCGTCGGTCTGCGTTTATTAAACGTCGGCGAAAGTGTGTCATTGTCAAAATTATATCACTATATTTTTGCGTAATCGTGTCTAAATTAAATCTACGATCATTATATATAATATATATATATATATATATATATATATATATATATATATATATATATATATATATATATATATACTCGAAATAATTAAATTTTACCATGGAGATCTCATTTTATAATATACGTATATTTATTTACTCGTAAACATATTTCTTTTATTCTATTTATTTATACGTATAATAAATCAAAAAACTAAGAAAAAATAAATAGAAATATATTATACTTCAAATTTGTTTTCGAAATATGAGATAATATTTTTGCGACTGAACTTTTTATAATTCAATTTGTAGCACGGTTTTGTTTTTTCGTTTTATTCGAAATATATTTATCCTGCAGATTATAGAAATATTCTTTTTAATATTTCGTTTCACAGTATTCCGAAAATTATATATTTATTATAAAAAGAAATAAAATAAAATTTACTTTTAATATGTAATATGATATGCCAATAAAAAATAGAATGAGATATTTTTAATAAATATATCATTCTTTAACAATTAATGAAATTCCATTTCTGTCCATTATTTGGATAATATCGTAATTTCGTTTATCTATTATCTATTCATTTCTATTCTAAACATCCAAGCGCAAAGTAATTAAATATATTATATATTTTACTATTTTATTCAAACCAATTTAAGGACAGGTAATTTTCATATGAGAAGTAAAAATATATATTTTGAACAAAATTCGTTATTTATTTTATAATAATTATTTTGTAATTTTAACGACCCGACAAATAATATATATTTAAATTTCTTTCTATCTGTAAAGACGACTATAAATTTCAAAATATCCAATAAAGTATTAAACTGTTTTAATTCAATTTATTTAATATTAATTATGAAATCTCAAAAATATATAAACAAAAAAATATTTATTTAATGAAAATTTTTTCGTTACTAAATTATCTTTTTTCCATATTTATAGTTCTTATATATTTATGATTAGCGATTATAAAAGATATTATATATATATATATATATATATATATATATATATATATATATATATATATATTTAATTGGAAATAGAGCAATGTAAAAAATATATTCTGACAAAAATTTAACATTTAATAAACGATTCTCTCTCTTTTTTTCCTGTAACGGAAAAACGTCGTATAGAGAAAGAAAAGTTTTACGGAAAGCGAAAACGTTTTGCGTTAGAATTAAACTGCACGGCCGTATTCAGCGAGTTAAATGTACCGTTAACCGAACGCCGGTTAACCGGACTGTTATTCCTGTATGGCTAATATAGTTTTACGACGTACTTTTAACCTAATGCCGTCGGCCAGATAGCAATTTTACATTAGATGCGTACATTATCATTTTATTTTTATTGCGTTTCGCATACCCATTATATTCATGCTAAATGTCGTTTTTGAGCCTTTTGAAAATAACGCTGTTTACTATTTTTCATCGAAATGTTCGAAATCGTTTCGTTTCTATATTTATCAATATATATATATATAATATGTATACTGAATACGCTTCAGAACGAAGGGGGTGTTAATAATGTTGTGGAAACTCGATATAGTAATTTAGTTAAATTTTGAATTCAATTGGGGATGCGAAATCTGTATCAAAGTTGTTATTATAAACTTGGATCGTTTCGTATTTAACTATTTTACATTACATTAATATTATGTATTGAAAAATATGATATAAATTTAAATATTAGTCTTGTAATAATAACTTTTAATAATATCTAGAAATGATTATAATTTTTTTTAAATTAACTCCAATTTTGGGGCGACGCAATAATTATGAATACTTAAATTATACGTTATATTATGGTAATATTGTTAGAAAAATATCATTTCTTTTTAATAAACGAAATATTAACATTATAATAATAAATTGACATAACATGTTATATATTTTTTTTCTCGCAAAGTATTAAATATATTTATACGCTTTCTTTTTCATATAACATGCGAATTACACATTTTGACAATTTTTCATGCGGTTACACGGAACATTTATATTAAAGTTAAACAGACGCGACCATCTTGCCCCGCTCGATGTTATTATCTTATATATATTTTTTTAACATTGTTTTGATAATAAATCATTTTTCTGCCAAAATGAACATTAGAAAGATTTTCTCTCTCGTTCTTCGTCGGCGAGAAGAAATGTCGGCGTGGTAAAAAAAATATACGATATTGAAATACGGAGTGCCGCGGCAAGAATTTCAGAGAGAGAGATATATGCCCCAGAAGAGATTTATATTCCATTATTATAGTCGTTTTTTAATGTTGATTTATTATATTATCAAGACTCGTGTATGTGAACGTGTCGTGCGTAATGTCGATTTTTATGAAATTATCCGTGTGCGTCACGGGAACAAAAAAATAAATCTCATTTTTATGCTTTACAAATATACTCGTATTTAGTTCTCAGAACAATTATTACATTTATAAAATAATTAAATTTTTTTTATATTATATAAATATATTATATACCATATATAGCGGGTAAATTTGAAGAAACATCAACGCGTCCCTAAGGAATAATTCGCGTTCTGTCATTTCACACGTATCCTTTCATAGCTCGTTCCAGGTGAGTTAATTATTCGATACGGGATAGAATGTCGCACTAAGACAAAAGCCCTTTCAGGCAATAGTGAAGATCGTTTACAATGAGAAGGATTGATAACAAAGGGCCAACAAGCGCGCAAAGGTCGCTCATCAACAAATCAAATGTTACCCCGGACTCCCTTATATTGCGTAATATTTGATATTTTACGTATTTACAAACTCGTTAAATATTATGTACATTATTTATGAAATCGCTTTGATGAGTAATACTACTGTGATCAAAAAGTAAAGTGAAATGTCATTTAAAACTCCTGGATATTAAAAAAGGCAGGTAAATTGTACATTTTTTTCCTAGGTTAGTAGAACTGTTCTAGGTAAGACTATTCCGACTGTTTCGAGGGCTAAAAAAAGCGTTGGCAAAGTGCGTTTTATCGAACGGGGAGTACTTTGAAGATGATAAAATTGATTTGGAAGAATTAATAAAGAATTTACACTTTATAAACGAATTCACCTTTCTTTTTGATCACAATGTTATATCTATATTCAGTCATTAGAAAAACTAACGATTCTAGAATTATATTTTTACTATCATATTAAATAAAAAAATTGTATATATCAGTGCATCAAAAAGATATTCAGAATACATATTCTGAGATTTTCTCTGATATCGCGTAATAAAATTATAAATATATATACAAGATTTCGACGTAATAAAAAAAAATATTGATATAAAGTCGTAACGCACGTGCGTAACATTTTTGCCGAACGCATAAATCGCAAGAACGAAATTAAGCAGTGTGTAAAAATCGCATTAATCCGACGTTTCGACTCAACTCGGGCCCGACCGGTCGAAACGCAGGGGCGAGTCGAACGAAATCGCCCGTGAAAAAGCGGTCAAATTCCGATTTTTACGACGTTCTTACGGAGAAAATCGACGTAAATCGAAACAGCGTCGCGGAGCCGAGTCCGTTCTTTCGACATTAACGGGCTCGTAAATTTTCCATTAAATAAAACAAAATAAAAAAGACGAGGGGTGCGACGGCGGGGAGGGGATTTCCGAATTTACGTGGGTAGGGAAGTGGGTGGTGTGAGTAAAAAGTTCGCGGAATAAATCTGTCGACTGCACGTATTGTATCGTGAATTTAAGATTTCTCATGGTACAGTATGTTGCATAATTTATACTATTTGAAGTTTATTTGAAGATGTTGTAAAAAAATAAATTAAAAAAATAGTTTTAATGTTTCAATTTATTAATTTAGATTAATTAATCTCTACAAAATCTATTGGAATTGATGGACACAAAATATTCGTATATAATATATGATACATTGATTTTCAAAAAGTTTTAAATTTATATTCAATATAAAAATTAATTTGAAATTAAAATAATATTTACGGTAACTATTATATATGTATCAAAAAACAGTAAAAATAAATAAAAAAAGGACATTTATGCTTAAAACAAAAAAAAAGACAGCGTTTTAAAAAAAACTACTGTCCTGCCAAAAACAGTATTAATGGTCACCGTGATAATATTTAGAAATTTAGAAAATTGAAAATGTAAATAATGAAAAAAGAAAGTAGTGTAATAGTTATTGTTATATTTTGTTTGGTTAAAATAGAAAAAAAATTATGCACGCTGTATATGGAATTCGTTTTTGCGTTTAATCTCAATTTTGCGTCCAAAAGAAGGGGACAGAAGCCAGCTCAAATTGCCGAACATTTAAATGTTTGCGCGACACCCTCCGGGGTCTAAGGGTTGGATTTGGGGTCGTAGTCGAGGTCGGACTCGTTACTTACGGGTCGTTAACCAAAACGGTTGATCTTTTTTTTCCGCGGTCGGAGCGACCGATCGGATCAAACCGGACAAGTCGGACAGGAGACGCAAAGCGTTCCGGTTCCGTTTCGGAGAAATGCGATTTAACCCGTTCGACGCCAGGTGCGCTCATTCCGTTCGACCCTTCGTCGCCTCTTGTTTTTTTTTTTTGTTGTCGTCGGTAAATAAAGGCGACGGTGTAAATTTTACGACGACTTCGGTAAATTCGTTTGTCTTAACGACTCTGTTAAAACAGTCGTCGAATACGATCGCGTGTTTATTATACGAGTGCGTGAACGTGTACGCACATGTGCTACACAAACGGGTTGTTTCCTCTTTTGCGTAATTCTATTTGTACTCGTTCTCATTCAATTTATATGTTGTAACATTGTTAATGCTGGAATGAGGGTTGTATTTTCGAGAATTAATTCGGGATGCAACGGAATTAAATTAATGCGAACGTGTATATAAATTTTCAGTAATTTTATGTACTAATGTCGTGTAAAATTTACAACGCTCTAAAGGTTTAATTAATTTTTTACTCCAAAAATAAAAAAATGTTAAATGTTAACGATTTAAACGAAAAAATATTTTCCATAATAGTAACATTGATATATATTTAACATTATAAAACCTATATTCTTGCTTTTCCCAATAGTCTTTTTCTGGTATAATCTTCAAGACCTTTCTCGATTTAGTTATTTCTCGTCAACTGTATCAAAATGGTGTAGCCAGAAGTCGCATGGAGCCAAATCAGACAAATACGGTGGTTGCGGAATGATATGAGTTAATTAAAATCGGAGATAATTAAACCTTTTGACAAATATACGCTTAGCAAATATTGTAGACAGTCCTACCAACCTAGGAAAAAATACAATTTACCCGCTTTCCTAATGCCCGGGAGTTTTAAATGACAATTTCACCTTAATTTTTGATCAAAGTACACGTTCAATTATTATTCATTATAAAATCTTTTAATAAATGGTAATAAATATTAATGAATCCTTTGGTATTGTAAGGATTATAATTTTGTACTATAATTCAGAAAGACTACAATTAAATACAGCGTCGTTAGCAATACATCTTCAAACACGATAAAGATAAAACTCAAAGAGTTTCAAGTCTCTAACAACTGACTTAACGATAGTCAAACGAATGTTGAATCAAAGGCAAGTAAGAAAAAAAACCAAAAAAATAAAAAATAAATAGAGAAAACAAAGCATAAAGTTTCGCTGTTGAAATTCGCATCTTCGGTGTATGTAATCGTTAGGCAAACGTACGTTTAATATGCGCTTTTCCACTGAATTTTCCGTCGAGTTTTCCAATGGTCTGCGCCCGTTAGAATGTTTCACGGCCGGTAGCAACCGGAGCTCACTCTCGCGTACACAGTTTAATTAGCACTTTTTCAATTAAACTTCAAATACTCCGTTGCGGTTTACGTTTTTAAACTTTATATACCGTTCACTGTCGGTTTAGATTACATAATCAAAGTCTTTGTTCTTATTAACCTCTTATTTCCGCAAACGTGCTTCTTTCCGTCCATCGTTTTGCTCGCCTTTAGTGTTATATAAATTTTAAAATTAGAAAATACAAAAATGATCACATATAGTACAAACTTTATTTTTTATTTTATTTATAGAAATAGACTCGATATATTTTTATTTTCTTCTAAGAATAATTTTATTTATACTTTAATCTATTAGAGATATTTTTGTAACTCGACATATTTTATGTTATTCCTTATTTTATTTTTACCTACATATCTGTGATAGAATTCCATTTCTTTTTAATTTAAAATAGATTTTATTTTAAAACTAAATTCTATATAATGAATATTATTTTAAAAAAATATTGAAGATATTTCATTTCCAATTGTATTATAAATATATTCAGTGAATGATATATAATTAATAAATAAAATCAATTTATAATTAATTCTAAAGTCAGAAGTTATTAGAATTTGATTCAAAACATCTTTATACTGTTGAGTATATATATTTAATGTTTTAAATATCCATTTTTATATTAAATGTTGTATTTATTTAATATTTATTATAATATCAAATAAAAGGTAATATGTCCATTGTAATTGGAATTTGAATGTGAAAATATATTTATGTAATTTTATTCCTTATATTAGACACTCTTATAAATGTTGAATAATATTCTTTATTAATTTGGACTCAATTTAATGGTTCGAGAGCAATTATTTTTCATATATATTGCATCATATAATCGAGTAAATCATTTGGACATATTACAAGTTTAACCTAATCAATTTTATAGATCCGTAGAAAAGTTTCAGCAAAATCGAACGGGTTACGGTTCATGAATTGCATACCGCCGATTTAAATCGAAGTCGTAACAATAATTTAGACCCTTTCTACTTTTTTTTTCAACGTCTATTTCTAAATATTATTCAGTCGCTTTTTCCTAAAAGGTAATTTAAGGACACATGAAAAAAAAGAGACAGCGAAAAATAAAACCGAACGCTGCTCTTGAGCAAAGTGTTGGTTAATCAAAAAAAAAATAAAATAAAATAAAAAGAAAAATGCAGAAGAACATATTAAATAACTCTTCATCTTTTAGAAAAATAAATTGTTTTCTCTCTCCATCTCGAATTTCCGCATGAGAAAATAATATTTAAACGAACCCAAAATAGATCGTTCCCCATTTTCTTTTCCTTTCGTCCCTTCGGAGACCGAAAGGCTCGTCTTTTTCTTCTTTTTTTTTCAGCCCTCCCGACCGCCCACTTTTTCTATTTTTTTTTCTTGCGGCGCCGACTTTACACAAACCAATAAAATGTAAATGTGGGGCAACCCTTCCACCTCTGCCGTATATAAGTTGGATTTTATTCGGGGTGGTTTGGTCGGTAATGTATGTCCCTATTACCAGCAAGACATACTTTACCCCTATTTGTTTACATATGAAATATATAAGTCGTATGGAGAAAGGGCACGCGCGAGCAATATGTATACTCGAAGTACAGTTAGTCCACGTTTAAATAAGTTATAACTCGATATTGAAAACTCTAACTTTTAATATATTTCATTTAGTGATTCACCAATTTCTATTATTACATGTTTATTACATTTTTAATTAATTTTGTTTTGTACAATAAAACCTGTTTTTGTGCGATATATATCGCAGAAAAAAAAATCGCACAAAAAATATTCAGAAACTTTATAAATAGCTATAAGAAATAATTTTAACACGTAAAATTTTTGAAAAAAATGTGCGGTAGAGGGGAACCGTATAAAAAAAAGGTCGGCGGCAATTAACTGAAATTATTAGATGGCGCATTATGTATTGAAATTGCAAAAAAAAGTGATGCCAACAGAATGAGTTGTATCGTTGATTGTGTACCACACAAAAAAGAAAACGCACAAAAGCAGATTTGACTGTTTTATGAATTATTTTTAAGTATACTATATATATTGATCGTAATTATAGGATTTTATTTTTCAAAAATATAATATTTCTAGATGCGAACGGAATGAGCGTATGAACGTAAAAATCCTGTATAAAAATTGTGATTCATTGTTTTAATGTAATTTAAAAAGAGAACATAAATCAAACCGTTTTTATGAAGATATAAAAAAAAATATGGCGTAATCGAAAAAGAAAGGATTCTGTTGATAATACGCTTATATATTGTAGTATAATAATATACATAAATCGTTGTCGCACTGTACACACGTAAAACTGAAAAATTATTAAAGCTCGCCGTTTTAGTGAAAAATAAAAATACAAAACGCCAAAAAAACGGAAGGCGGCCGAGAAAGTTCTTTGAAATTTTTCCACGTTGTTTATGTTTATGTCGATATATAAATGTTTGTAATGCGTTTTTGTGTTTTTGTTTCAGGTAAGTGCTTTCTGCATGTTTTATCGAGTTGTTATGTGTACATTGCTCGGGTGAGTTTGTTCGCGTACCGAATTTGCATTTTTCACATTAAATCCTTTTAATTCTACTTTTAATGTGTAAATATTTAAAATTAAACTCGATTTACATATTAAAGTCTTCTCGTCTCGAGCCATCAAACAAGTATTATATATATATATATATATATATATATATATATATATATATATATATATATATATATATCAAATTTTACATACGTGTGCACTTCCAAAATCATTCATAACTCGTCACGTTTATTCTAATGACAAGTAAAAATATTGCCATTATATTTTTCAATACTTTTTTTTCACAAAAATGTAACTATGAACATTATGATTCTTTATTTTATATTTTAAATGTACATTTTATAAAAAAAAAATACAAAAAAATGATTTCCAGTATTCAACGAGTGTGGATCGTTTGTGAATCATTAACCCGAGCGGGTCTCGGGTTAGTGCAATCTGGCACGCGTGGCGCGTACGAGCAACGTTCTTTTAAAAGCATTAAGCGATTAAACATATTAGATTATCGTAGATGTCTCATATAATATTAATATTGCATCTAGTATTTTAAAAAGAAGATTTATAATATAAGAAGTATTTTAATATTAAACATATCTGAATATTCAAATTTCTTAGTTTGCGCTTGTTTTTAATTTTACCAGTTTCGAGTAAAAGTTCAAAATCAATCGTGATTTTAATTCTACGACGTTGAATCGAATAGAACAGATTAAAAATGGAACAAAATATTAATTAACGATACGAAACAGAAGAATAGACAGTGAAAGAATAGAAAGGTTTCCGCTTTCATTCGAGAAAAGATGAAGCATCTCCCCGACGCCTCCGCGGAGCGAAATGCGGGTTTTTCATCTTCCATCTTCCGTCATCCGTTCTTTTATTTTCCCGTACCACGGTCAACACCTCGGGTTTTCCATCGAACAAAAAGACGAAACGAAAAGGAAAAACGAAAGAACGAAAAAGAAGAAAATAAAAGGACCGGTATCGCTAAACGGACTTTTAGATCAAATAGAGGAAGCGTCCAATTTTGTCTTTCGTTGCGGCCGTCATTTTTTCTTTCTTTTTTCGCTCGGCTTTCAGCGTCCCTGTGCTTTTTTTTTCTTTCCCGTTCTTTCGCTACGTCTATACGTCTTCGTCGTTCACTTTTCATTTTCCCATCTTTCTTCGTTTTATTTTTGCTTTGAATTATCTTTTTTTTCCTATATCGTTATCATTATTAATATCATCGTATTTCTCAAGATTTTTATAGGTATAAAATCATTTTTTCCTATATATAATTTTACAGCTATAAAATTTATTTAATATTTAAATTATTATTTTCATCTCAAAACATAATTACTATCATTAGTAGAAAAACAAAATTGATTTTTTATAGTAAATTAATATTACTTTTTGTATGTTAAGTAAATATTAATATTTATAGAATAACAATTAAAAAAGAGCTTGTGAAATATTAAGAGTCTTAAAATTAAAAAATAATAATAATATTTTTATCAATCACAAAATAAAATGTAATATAAATAATTGTATTATATATTAAAAAGACATACAAATAAATATTTGAAATATATTATATTTTATACAGTTGACATTCGTTCGTTTATTAGATGAGATAAAAAACTTTATAAAAAAAATTAAAATTGTAAAACTGATCGTAGACATGCACAAAAAATAGAATTGGTTTAAAAATTCTACATATGTTTCTTTTTTTTTTTTTTGAAAAAATGAACTTTAAACTAATTTAAGTTTAATACATATAACTGAATTTTATTGTTTTAGTTTAATCACTAGCATGCGACTTTCAAAATTGAAAAGCGCAATTTCAACTCAAAATGTATACAATGAGGATTTTCGTTTTGCGTCCATCTCGAACGAGCTTTTCTCACTGGAAAACGAAAGCGAGATCCGAATAAATTGGAGCAATTATCGGATTAATTGAACGTTTTTACCCTCGACAAATTTTCCATATTAGGCACTCGTGCCCCGTATTCGGGGGGAGGGAGGGGCTTTGGGGGACAAACGATATCGGAACTCTTATGAATATTCAACGAATTTTCGCGTCGAATGAATTAAATTACTCGCCTATCTCACCCCCCACCCCCCTGCTCTTCCATATAAAATAAAAAAAACGCGATAATAAAATAATAATAATAATAATAATAGTGATAGCGATGAAGACTGGGAAAATGGAAAATTTTCGATTCAATTTCGCGGCACAATAATGTGCATTATAATAATAATTGGAAAAGCCGAATTCGATCGTTCGGAATTAATTAATGTGTTGTTTACGAGATCTCGGCCACTTTGAGATTTTTGATTCGATTATTATTCGCTCGTCACTAGCGAAATTTTCGTTTTCAAAGATTGCGCCTTATATATTTAATTAAATATGTCGACCTCCGTACGTAATGCGTTGTATAAAGTTATTCTGATTATCTAGTATTGTTTTAAATCTATTAGATTTCACATTCACAAAGAAAATATTAATCATCTATTTATATCAATGGTTTCAAATCTAAAAGAAAATCTCAAACTCATGCAGTTTATTTTTTAATACAAATTTGATCATTAAATCATTTTTGAAATAATTTAAATATACCATAATACAGTTAAATCGTTCTATAAAACGAATAAATAAATGTTCGATTTAACAAAACAAAAAAAAACGTATAATTCCAATTTTTAAATCAAATTTGTCGTTTTTTTCATTATTTCTTGTCTGTTTTTTTTTTTGTATTTTTCTTATATTTTCGAAATAATCGCAAATGATTCGATTCGCTCGAGTCTCGCATTGTTTGTATTATTATTATTATTAGGCGTGACGTTTAATGCGTGCGAAATTGGATTTGGCGCCGCGTTAAATATATTACAAACGAAACGGACGAATAAATAAATAAATAAATAAATAAATGAAAAACGCGAACGAATCCGACACAAGTTCCTTGTCGTGGCCATAATTGCGTATTTCAATTACGCACCAGCGATTCGTGAGGGTGTATTTGGTCAATTAAGTTTAACCCAGATGTTGCACGAGAAACACGACATACAATTACATTTAGAATACATTTCTATCATCAATTATAATTATTTTTTATTTCACTTTCAACAACATACATAAATGTATGATATCTTTAATGAAAACGTAAGGTGAAATTGTCATTTAAAACTATCGAGCATTAGGAAAGTAAATTGTATTTTTTTTCTCCTAGGTTGGTAGGACTGTCTATAACATTTGCCAAGCGTCTGTTTGACAAAAGGTTTAATTATTTCCGAGTTACGAGTGTTTTTATAACTCTTGATTCCTTCCACTCATATCCACCGTATTCACCTGAATTGGCTCCGTGCGACTTCTGGCTATTCAGCAAACTCAAAAGGCCAATTCGGGGACGCCGTTTTGACACGATTGAGGCGATAAAAATCGAATCGAAGAAGGTGTTGAAGGCTATACTGGAAAAAGACTAAAAAACGTTGGCAAAAGTGAGTTTTATCAGACGAGGGTTAATTTGCATGGGAAGAATAGATAAAGAATTTATATTTTATAAACAAATTCACCTTACTTTTTGATCACAGCGTTACATTATATTTGAGCTCTGTTTTTTTTTTTCGGAAAACATGCGATGCATTTTCCGCGACGTATTTCGAACGACCGATAAAACCGAACGGGAAAGTTTCGCGGCTTTCACATAATGAAAATCGCCATAATCCGACGTTTCGAACGAATTTAAATATTCAATTTACGACGTTACAATATAATATTTACTTTGTATTAAGCTCGAGTGCCCGATGTAAGCTCGCATAATGAGCGAGTTCTAAAGGGGATTAATATTTCCATTTCTCTACTAATATGAGAACTCATTTAATATTTCAACATCAATTTCAACATTGAATATTTAAACACGTATGCATTGTCTTTGTGTCTATTCACGCGTTCGTCGTTAATATATCTATATATTTATACGATGCTTTTCTATTTGTTATTATAGATACGGATCAAAATAAAAATTGAGCACTAAATCATAATCGACAGTTCAATTTTCATTTTGATTAACCACTATTATTTTTAATATTTATGATTAATGATTGTATATGAAATATACTAATTTATCATCGATGTCATAAATGATGAAAATGTAATTTATCGAACAATTATTTATATATAATCGGTGAGAAAATACATGATGATATTATAATAATGTATATATATATATATATATATATAGGGTGTTTTTTATTACTATTTAACACTTATTGGTATGTATACTATTTTGGCAGCCATCATTTAATTTGTATTTAGTATGATATGCCATTATATCATGTATCGACTAGCACTTGAACAATGCCAACAAATTGTGCATTTTTTTTATGAAAACTATAATTTAGTACCGTCGATATAATCGTCTATCAGAGTAATTAATTCGAATAACCATGAATCGATTGTGCATCAATTTTACTCTATGTCATACAATGCAAATCGAAGAAGTTGCTGTTGAAAAGCTCAGTATTGAGGAAGTCCCAAATGAGTCCACTCGGTATGATACTTGACAATTGGTGTTTCGTCCATCCATTTTATGAAAGATTTGGGTTTGAGGTCTTACAAAAATCAACTCGGGCAAAAATTAAAGCCACACAATCATCGGGCCATCTTATATTTAATAATAAATAAGTGAAAAAAAATTACTCGTGAAAATGAATCTGTGAATTGATCTTTTAGAATCTAGATCATGCGATTTAAATCTGATGGATTATTTTTTGTCGTACTATGTAGGCGATAAGCCGTAAACAATTGATACCTGAAAAAATATTTTGTATATTTTTTTTCGATATATGGCCAATTTAGGTAGTCACATACTGAAAATCATCTTATAAATAAAGTCAAATTCATAAAAAATAATACCATTTTTTAATGTTTAATTTTAATTTAAAATACTATATACTTATAAAAAAAACACTCTCGATGAAAAAAAAATAGATTGTTACAATGTATTCACATACAATATATAGAATAGTAAATACAGGCTTTTGCAGTATAGGCGTTGAATTTAATAATGCAACCGAATGGAATGAACTTGGTACTTTGTATGAAAACGACCGTGAATAGATTAGCATTATTTAAAGGAGGTCAGGATGAGGTGCAGCTCGTTAACGGGAATATTCATCAACCCTTTATGCGCCAAGTCGTCACCATCCGATTGTGCTGCATATCGCTGCAGACACGTTTCATTTACTTCATACAATACTCCTTTATAATGGGACCAGACTATGTCGAATGATTTGTCGAAAATTTGCATGTGTGACCGAATCGATTCTATTTCTATTCAATATTATCAATATGAGGATTTTCAAAGTAACACTGTGATCAAAAATTAGGGTGAATTATTTATTTTTCCAAATAAATTTCATCCCCTTCAAAGTAACGCTTTTTTCAGTCCTCGAAACAGTCGGAATAGTCTTTCCGGTATAGCCTTCGAGACCTTCTTCGATTCGGTTTTTATCTCCTAAATTGTGTCAAAACGGTACTCCCGCATTGAAGTTTTGAGTTTACTGAATAGCCAGAAGTCGCACGGAGCCAAATCAGGCGAACACAGTAGTTGCGAAATGATATGAGTCGAGTTTTTGGCAAAAAGTTGCGAAACACCAATGCAATATAACATGGTACATTATCGTATTAAAGGAACCAAGAGTTGTAATATTTATGATCAGAATTGTATAGAAAAAAATAATAAATAATTATAGCATATTCAATGAAAATATTTGCTATTTTCTTTCTTATACTAACTATATAAAATATTTTATCAAATTACTTTAAATTTATCAGTTACTGATTTTTTTCTGATTCTTAATAATCATATTAGAAAATATTTTCAATATAAATAATAAAAATCTAATTGCAATATATTTTTTTAATTATGTTGATGCTGTATATATTGTGACAGTATTTTGTTAAATATATTTAATATAAAATTGAAATAATTTTCTCTCTTTCTCTCGATTTAGATTAGTTTTCAACACGAATAAAAACCGCATTTAAATTCTTTGATTAAACAATTCCATGTGTTCTGAAAATTTCAACTGGATTTTCCCGTTCAACTTTTAGATTAATTCCAGAAAATTTATTTAACACAAAAATAAAGCGGTTCCAATGTTTAAATACGATTTACACAAAAAAAAGTATTATTTTTTTATATTTTTCCATTTAAAATACATACATATTTATATATATATATATATATATATATATATATATATATATATATATATTCTTTACAACGTGAAAAAAAATATATATGAAGATGCATTGTAACTTTATTAAATACTTTTTTATACATTTATAACGAGTGGGGTTCATTTTAGGACATTCTTTTGTTCGTCCTTTATTGCGTCCTTTCATCATCCACAAAAGACTTTCGGACTTATTAATTTTTGTAGAAATTTTCAACTACATCGATATTATATTATATTATAATATTTTTATGAAAAATGAGAATATATTATATTAAAAAGAAATCCTCGAGAATATATTTTTTAAATAAAATTTTATATTAATAAAATCAGTTGATATATGAAATTTATTTTCTTATTATTTTTAACTTTAATTCTAATAAATACGAGTGTATTTTATTAACTTATACATTTTTTTCTCGACATAATTAGTATAATTTTTTAAATATCATTAAAAAAGTGAAAAGCGCAAGTCGTTCCGAAACTAAAAAGTTTAAATTTAACTTTTAAAACTTCTCATCTTATAAAATATATATATATATATATATATATATATATATATATATATATATATATATTTATATATAATTGCTCAAGTTTTACGTTATTTTTATAATTAACATCATTATTCATGATTTAGATCAGTTTTTATTGTTTCGTTTTTATTCTTTTTGCGTTCGTTTCGTTCCTTCGCTCGCATACAACTTGGCGTAATATATTTTCAGAGTCAAAAGTTATAAGGTTTTTTTAAGAGGAAAACTTTATATAAATACGACTCATATTTTATATTAATCATATATTTTCAGTACTACTTGTTTAAAATGAAAAACGGAGAATAGTTGCATTATTTATCCGGTCGTAATCTCCGGGAAAAATTTGTTTTTCGAAATGATTTATCTTTGTCATCTTCAAAACAAAAACGAATTATCGATAATCACTTGTCTAATTGTTGGAATTGAAAACGTTTTATTCATACGAATTATATAGGTTTGATTATATATAATTTTATTTTTGCAGTAATTTTTTATTTAAATTCAAATCTAATGAATACAGCAACAATTCATAGTTTGATATATTAAAATAATGATTTAACTCATCGCATATAAAAGTTAATGTATTTAAAATTTACAAATACTATTATATGTCATACAGATTTAAATTATATTATATTAAAAAAAATCAATAACATCACAGATTTTCATTCACGAATATTTTCAACAAGATTCATCGAATAATTCTTCATCTAAACTTTCAATTTTCAACACCTAATTAAAACTTTTTTAACAAATATATAAAATAATAATAATGACAACAATATTCCGGACTGAATGTTTGATCATTAAAATGAAAATATTACTTTTTTCATTTCTAATCATTTCATATTTTTTTTTTTTTTTGTGCAATATTATATATTTAATTTCACTAAGAATATACTATTATACATGAAGGATTGAAATACGTATATATTTATTTTTTCGACCATCTCGTACGCGATAATATTGAGAATGATTGATGTGACACGTGTCATAAAGCATTATCATGCGCGAAATCAGATATAAAAATGAAACTCATCCGCTCAGAACAAAAAAACCTTACAAAACACAAAACCCAGATAATATAGGGGAGGCTGTTGATTATATTCTCAAATATCGCCACCGCCAAAAGTTTACACTGAAGAGTTACTTCCGTGGCATTTCTCCTTTTTTTCTACAACGTCGTTTTTGTATTCAAAACTATATATATATATATATATATATATATAATATACTTACTTGTGTATCGCATTATGTAAGATGTTACGTGATGATCGCTAAAGAAGATTATTCTACCCTTCCGTTGCAAGGGAAGGATGGTGTCGTTTTGTTGGTTCAGCAGATTGTCCGCTCGAACCTGTTCCTGAAAATTATACAAGAGCACCGTCTCGTGTCCCAAACCCGTCGAGTCATTGTCTTCATTGTTCCCGTAGCACCTGTGCGACGCTCATCAATCCCAAACTTTAACCGTTTTTAATCCAACCTTCCGCTTTTCCGTACCCCATTCTGCTGTCCGAGTTGAACGACTTAACTCTCACAATAACCAGGGTTGCTAAGATCTCGGAGTCGGATTAGTTTTTTTTTCTTTTTTTTTTTCAAGATACATCGAAATCTCGATTTGCGTCGTCAAATTAATAATTAGTTGCGTCGTTGAAATTTCGATTTGTGTTGCTAAATTTTATTAAATTATCGTATAAAAATGAAGGGTATCAATTTGTATTTGTAATAGTGAACTAGTTTCGATTTGCGTCGTATTCTTACGGTCCGAATTAACGACGCATATCTAGACTGATATATATTATAATATAATATTAGATTATCGTTTAATTCTGAAAACATTTCTCCATTGGTTCCGCGACAAATTATACGTCAAAAACTTTCAATTAATCGCCACAATAATTTCACTGTCGATTTATATAATGCGAAAATTGAAATCGAAATCCGAGGTTTTGCCGTTTGATTATAATCCGCAACCCTGCATACACTTCGAACTTTACAAGACCCTTCCCAAGCGTAAAAAAGGGGAGACAGGGCGGGGTCACAGTCGGCGTTGAACTTAACGACTTTGTCAAACTCGACTATGAGTTATGTCAAAAACGTTCACTGGCCCACTTCCACTTTCGAATACAAAAGGTGGAAGCTTCTTCGCCGTAGCCGATGTGTCGCAGTCGAACAACTCGGGCAGATTTAGTACGATAGCTACTATTCCGAAGTGACTCAACTTTTTACAAGTAAGATGGATTACCGACTACAGCGTCGGCGAATTTGAATAAAAAGATCCGATACCCCGTCGTCTATTCCCGGTTTTTTTTTTGTTCCGACTAAAATTTATCAATATCGTCATGTTTATATATTTTGTTTAGAATATCAACGTTGACTGTATATTTCATAAATTTCAATACAATTTATATCGAATGTGTAACATCAATATTTTATTTATCGAATATTTTCATATTACTTCCAATATATTTTATCAAAAAAAAAAAATATGTATATATATCATTAATCAATAACAAAATATAAAAATTATTATATTTTTAATATAAATAATAACAGATTTTATATGTAGTTTAAATCGTTTGATGTCTCGTAAAGAATGGCAATCATCGAATATAATTGAATATTTTTTTATATATATTTACAATGATATATTTGACATTTAAATAAATGTTACCTTTGTTGAAAATATAATATATTAGAGAAAATATTATATAAACTAACAATACTTATTCAAGCGTCAAATATCAAAAATGTCATATTCGTTTCATATTTATAAACAAACTGACAATATATATTGAGAAAACAAATATACAAAATATTTCCACTTAACATTGAAAAGGTATTCTATATATTGAATTATAAAAAAAACGCATCACTTGAATACTAATAAATTAAACGCTAAACAAAGAACAAAGTAAAAACGTAGAACAAAATAAAAAAAAATACAATAAAATTGAACCGTAGAATCGAGCAAACTTTAAACACAATTACGTTCGACTTGGATGTTGTCTAATCGAATTATCACAGGTTCAAATTCAATTACAATATGGCTAGAGAAGCCTAGACAGTTTCTATCGTGTCTTTCCACTGTAGTAACATAACTGCGAATATTATTCCGAGACGTCCGACGACATTAATCCGAGCTTAACGTTTAAGTGGCATACAAAGTAGCGTGAACCGGGTTCGAATCCTTCGTCAGGACGAAACTAGGTTTTGCACGATTCGACACGCGTGCTAATTAAATCGTGACACACTCGATTCTAGTAGAAATAATTTATGGAGTTTTAGCACTAACATATATATAGTGTTAGCGTGGAGCTTTTCGATTCAATAATTTCTCGTATATAATGCCTCGATGACATTCACAAAGCCTAAGGATACCTCCTTCCGGGAAACCGAGAATATCCTTTTCAAATGGACAAAAGTATGTTACGCACGCAATATGAACATTAGAAATTAATTAAAATTAATTAATAATTCTATATTCGGTCGTTATTTTTCATATTTTCATTATTTTTTTTATCATTTTTCCAATTAATTTATATAAGTTAAACTAATATATATATATATATATATATATATATATATATATATATATATATATATATATGGCTGGGGTTTTTTCACAAAAATGTGACTATGAACATTAGATTATTTGTTTTTAATATCATAAATGTACATTTTATAAAAAAAAGGTAAAAAAATCATATCCATCGTCCAACGAGTGTGGGTCGTTCATGTGTCATTACCAACTACAAACAAGTTGAAATCTGCGAGCAGGGCTCGGGTTAGTGCAATCGGGCACGTGTAGCGCGCGCGAGCAGCGCTCGTCTAAAAGCATTAAGCGGTTAAAATAATTAATTTATTATACTTAAAAAATAATAATAAAACATTTTTTCTCAACATCGTTTGCTCATTTATAATTCATACAAACTTCAAACTTCAAAGTTACTTGTATGAACAAATTAATTTTGCTTAACAACATTTTATTAAAGATATGTTTAAATCTTATAATGATAATAATAATTTTATGATGGGAAATTCAAAATACGAACTGAAATCTACGACGGTATATATATATTTTTTTGTTGTTTTTGAACATTTGTTTGTGATTTATTCGTATTATGTAAGCACACAATGCACTCTTAAAAATAACATCCAAAGAGCGAACAGAAACAATTGTTGTCAAGCAAAGATAAATCATTTTTGAACTAGGCGATGCTTTTGCCGCCGTTTTTTCATTAACTTTCACCAAACGTCATTCGCACCGGATTTTCATCGTCAACAACAACAATAACAACAACAAAATAAACAATAACAACAAAGACGACGATCGACCACCATTATGTAAATCAACCGTTACAATTTACAAAATAAATATACATAAATTATAAATACAAATATATTACAAAAATAAATAAATTTAATTTGTAAAATAACAATTTTGAAAGCGTAGTAATACTACTGACGCCTGCTATCAGTTAAAGGGGGGAAACGTAGTAATACGATTTACGTCATTTAATGGTAAATATTGGTAACATAGTAATACATTTTAATTTTAATTAGAATTATGATGTAATCTGTTGAATAAATATTTGTTCTATATGAAAAAATATTACGTTATATTTTTTATACTTAATTTATTTGATTTTTAATATTAAAACTGTGGTTTGCAAAATGCTTATATAATTATCCCCTTTTACGTAGAGAACAGCGACAAACTGGACCCCATAGTAAAATGTTAATGTTCAAATAATATTTTTGATATGTTATATTTTTTTTTTAATTAAAATAAATACTTTAATACAATAATTTTTAAAGTCTTCTATTTCATTATAACTTATATATTAAATCGTACTATTTTTTAATAAGTATATATATGAGCGTAACATTTTTTTTACATTAATATTCGTGAATTTCAATGAAATTATTACGACAGGCAATTTTCAAACAAATAAAATTTATCGCCGGTGTCAATTAGAGATTTTATCGTTGCCTAGAACTTTTTGAGCATACCTCAAATTACTCCCGCTTTATAAGCATAATATATAAATAAATATATTTTTCATTGGAATTGTGTCGTGTAAATAATGCTCAAAAAGCGCACAGGAAAAAAAGAAATCATTATTCACGGGCGAGCGTTTTGACAGGATACCCCCTCGCAAGTATCTTGCCAATTTCTTTTTTTTTACATTTATATATATTATTGTATTTATTTATTTTTTTTGGCTTCGACTCTTATTTATTCACTGTACATTTATTTGTAGGTGTATATTTTTGTCGTTGTTCCTGTTGTTGTCCCATTTTTTTTTTGTAGCTTCGCCCCCAGAAGGCCCAGAACCTTATGATTAATGGGTTCAGTTAGCTGTACTTCTCGACGAGACACTGTGCCGCATAAATTCTCGACCGGCATCAACTAAATATATATATATATATATATATATATATATATATATATATATATATATATATATATATACACATGAAAAGCTGGAAAATTCTGACCTTTTCTGGCCTTTTTCGCGAACTGCTCGCGCTCAAACCGGAGCTAAATTTACTGTTAACAAAGTCGAATGAGGGAAAAACGCCATGTCGAAAACAGTTTTCATAATGTATGTTTCTTTTTCGCTATATCATTTTACAGCAGCTTTCAATAATAATAATGTACATTAATTTTATTTAAAAATAGTATATATATATATATATATATATATATATATATATATATATATATATATATATATATATATATATATATATATATATATATATATATTAAAGAGATAAAATATATTACGTTTTATTTACGTGTAACATAAAAAAATAATATTAGTCTTTTATAGACTTGAAGTGAATATCCAATTTATCATAAATTTAATCATAATTTATATTCAAATCAATTTTATATACTACTGTGATCAAAAAGTAAGATGAAATTGTTATTTAAAACATAACGAGCAAGATTCCGGAAGGCAAGTAAATTGTATTTTTTTCCTAGATTGGTAGGACTGTCTATAATATTTGCCAAGCGTCTGTTTTTCAAAAGGTTTAATTATTTCCGAGTTACACGTGATTTTACAATTTTCAGTTTCATCATCACGTCATCTTTCATTGGTTCTTTGCGACTTTTTTGCTAAAAACTCGACTGATACGTTCTGCAACCACCGTATTTGTTTAATTTGGCTCCGTGCAACTTTTGACTATTCGAGGACTATTTCGAGAACTGGAAGAAACGTTGGCAAAATTGCATTTTATCGAACGGGAATTGTGGTACTTTAAAGGGGATGAAATTGATTTGGAATGATTTATAAAGAATTTACATTTTATAAACAAATTCATCTTAATTTTTGATCACACTGTTATATATATGTCGTCGATAAATCATTAACGATATAAAATTTCAATTATAAACTATTATCGATCGACGTTACTTTCGCGCAGCATATTTTGAATTTATTAGAAATCATAAATTTAAAAAAAAAGATAAATTTTTACAATACTTAATAGCTTCCTTTGACAATTTAAATACGCGCAAAACTCTTCAAAAACTTTAACTTCAAATCACATTGAAGCGAAACTCCGACTATAATTAAATGGCTTGTTATAAGAAAGTTTCGAAAACACGGATAATATAAAGGCAAAGGATGTTAAGAAAGTTTTACTCGTATAATTAACTACTTTATTAACTTGCGCATTATATACTATATATTATATAATATTAATACAATTTTATATGTAACTATATATATAATATATATTTTATAATACAATACAATAGCATGCTGCTTCTCAAAGAATTCGCGATCTTTTACTTTCATTTTCCTTTATATATACATATATATATATATATTGCTGTGGAAGTATTTCGGTAAAATACATTTCTTATGCGATAAAGAATTTTTTCTCCGTTTCAATTTCTTTATATTTATAAATATATATATATATATATATATATATATATATATATATATATATATATATATATATATATGTATATATATATATATATATATATATATATATATATATATATACATACTTTTGTAGGCAGTTTTATGTCAAATGGAAAAAAAAGCAATTTGTACCCATTAAATTCTTCCATGGCAAAACATAAATCTTCGAAGAAACAAGTTCCTTAATTAATAGCCGTGATACGTAACTAAAACGCGATCCCAAAAAAAAAGGTCCTGGCAGATCTAAATAAGTATTAAAAATCCCATTTTACTTCTTTAATTTCTTTATACATTAGGACTATGCTTATTAACACTTTTCACTTTGACAAATGTGACTAGTATCTATATAGAAGAATTATTTTATAGTCAATATATTTATCAAAATATATATTGAGCAATATATGGTATATAAATTAATGTATGTTTATCTGTCTGTACTCGATAGATTCAAAAACTATATCGAAAACGGCCTTTTTATTCAGATTTTTAATTAGATCCATAACGCATTTTTTATTTACAAACACACATTACATGTATATATATATATATATATATATATATACATTTTGAGTTCTATATTAAAGTGGAAACCCTTTGTACACAATATATAGCATTTAATCAAAGTCGTACTTCTTGTGTGTTGAGTTAATTGGCACTTTTTTCATTACAAAATGAATTAGTGTAAACGCCAGCATCTTTGATCTTTACGTTGTCTGAAATCCTTTAATCTTTATTGTATTTAACGTTCGTTAAGAAAAGATTTGAGTTAATAATAATAATTCTTTGAAATATATGCGTTTGAATATATTATAACTGTTATAGATTCATTGTCGCTCTCGTTTTAAATCCAACAGGTTTCAGGTTCAATTTTTGAAATACGAAATATTTAATATAATCAAGCTTTCTATCCCTTGTTGACTGTATATGTAAACAATATAAAATTAATAATTATTTCATATATTATTTAATTTTATATTAAAGCACCAAGAATATTTATAAAATATTTTCAAGAGTTATAAATTCCATCAACAAAATTAATCAAGATAACCGCCAAGGTCTATAAATATTAATTTTAATTAAATTCATCATGTAAAATAATTCATAAACCGAAATAGTTAATATTAATACACACACACACATATATATATATATATATATATATATATATATATATATATTTATATATATATTAATGTATTTTTTTATTTTTAGTTAAATACGAAAAACGTTTTATTGTATTTCGCGTACAAAAAAAAAATAAAAATAAAAATGGCCGTCTTGGTTCCGGAAAAACATTCCTAAAACTTATCTAATAAATATTAGCGAGCGGAAAATGTGCGAACGCTAGTATCGGTGATTCGAAAAAGTTTTTCCCGAAGTCGTCGTGTACATTTTAGACGCAAAAGCGAACTTTTCGGATTTTCCGACGTTTCCGTTTCGCGGTTTTTCCATCGTAAATTTTCGCGTAATATATTTATATATATATATATATTTCCTTATCAAATTTTGGCACATTCTCGACGCCGTCCGACTTCTTATATTTTTTTTTGTTTTCTTTTCGATACGCGAATCGATATCGGTGAATATTTTATAAAAAAGGTTGTTGTTGTTGTTGTCGACGAAAACGACACTTTGACGTTTCCTTTTGTATTTCAATTTCTTTGCCGTTTTCATTGTTTTTTTATGTATATTTTATCGTTATAATTTCATACTTTTTTTTTTGTTTTTCGTAGAAAAAGTTCCGTTTTTTCGATTTTTTTTTTGTTCTTCTTTCGCGCTGTCAAACGTTTGCTTCATATCAAACAAACTTTGTTCGTTTTTTACGATGATATTATTGTCACATATAATATAAATTTTACCAGAAATGAATATATATATATAATTTAGTAATGTTATTTTTTGACAACTACAAAAAGAAACAATTTTTTTCTTCACAAAAAAACATGTATGTGAATGTATAGAAGAATAAAAGTAATGCAAATTATATTAATTTTCCTTTTTTTTTGTAAATTTTGAAATATAATAAATAAAGACACAGAACTTTATTTTTATGACGTTCAATCGTCAATATTAAATATATATTATAAATATATTCACTATATCTATTTTATTTATTAAACGTTGTTAACGCGAACATTGAATGAACGTTAAAATTAGACCGAACCGAAGAATTTTCATTTTAAAAAAAACAACTTATTTTGGCAAACAATACGCAAAATTCCGTCATTATAATAATGCCCGAGCGCTTTTCCGACGAATACACAATTACAAAGAGCGTTTATTATATATGTATATATATATATATATATATATATATATATATATATTTATATTAATCGACGAGCGTAAATCCGCTAAACTGTTGAAGCGTTACGATAACGACGTTCGAGCGCCGTTACGACACTTTCTTATCACCAGAGAGCTTACGATTTGTGTCGTATCTATCGACTAAATGGAAAAGCGTCACCTGAAAGCGTGGCACCACTGTATTACGATCGCACAAAAGGCGAAGACTTCGTTTATTTAATATTTCATCTAGTGCTACGTCATCGCAAAACTAATGTCATTTAATCTCTACTAAGTATATTTTCACGTTAATATTATACGGCAAACGACGGTATAAAAGGGTGGTAAATTTCTCTATATAAATTATTTTTAATACGACATTTAAATATTACACTAATATCTGTATTTTTTATTATTAATTAATTAACTATCGACTTAATTTATTCATCTATACTATATAATATAATAATCTTATACATGTTACAGTTTATTTTACGGTGTCTAGACTTTACTCCTTTGAGACCACTTTTTATGGATGATTAAGCATAAACGACTTCAAAAGCATGTTTTTTTATATATTTTTACGCACTATTTATCGTTAATCTTATTATATGATAAAAGCATAATTTTGTATCGTTTTCATAGAAAAAAAATATATATCGTATCCGTAAATAATTTATATATCTATTTAATATAAAAAAATCCTAAAATTTACATTTTTTTCGTTCTTTAATACTATAATATATATATATATATATATATATATATATATATATATATATATATATATATATATATATATAGAAATTAATATTTCTATCAATATATATATAATACCATATATTTTAAAATTGATATAAATAAAATCAATGTTTAGGCAGTACTTTAAATGATAAGAAATAAAAATTCTTCTCATCATTTCTCCTTTTATACGGAGGATATTTCATATTTATCGACGAAATATTTACGATGTCAACAAAGGAAAAGCGAATTTTCTCGCGTTTTCCCGATATAAAACCCCTTATATTACATATATATATATATATATATATATATATATATATATATATACACGTATATATATATGTGTGTATGGGCAAAAATTCACTAATCCAAAATCGACCTGACCGCATTTCCAACAATGAAAACTCACGTTTATTGGCAAAATAGAAATTCGAACATCGCTTTTCTCGTTTTTCTCGTTTTTTCAATTCTTTTATATATCTTTTTCACTCGTCAAAAGTGTACCGTTCTACCGATCTATTTGAAGATCATCTCTTTTATCTGGACCGGTTTCTTATTTATTTTACTATCGGAACGCTTGTTAAAAATCTCCCAAGATTCACACAAAATTTCTAATTCTATAATAATTCTTAAGTCTATTTTTGTAAATTAATACCGATAGAAATGATGAAAAACGTTAAATTTGACGCAAAAATAATTGGTTCAATAAAACAACTTAATATCATTACGATTCGCTTTGGACAACTCTGTAATCGATTAACTTCTTAATTATTTCCGACAGAGTTTGTGTTTGTAATAAACTTTGTTAGTCATTTGATGTTCGTTTGTTGCTTAAACAAATTTGAATACATAAATTTTAATTTACTAAAATTCAAAATGCAATTTAGAAACACCAATCAAACACAATTCTAATATAAAAGTTTATCAATGCGGCTAATTCTGTATGGTTAATTTATATTATGAAAAGTTTCAATAGAATTTCAACTGATAAACAATATTTTATATTGTTTATCATCGTACATTTCATAGTGAAATCAATTTTATAATAGTATATGCGGACATTATGACAAGTTTTTTAATAAGAACATGTTTAATAACGATTTTCCGGAAACAAGTGAGCGGCTAATGGAGCGCAGTCGCGCATTTGGCTCTAGCCGATACCGCGACCGTTCCGGAAAATCGCTTTTCCTCTCAAGATCGCTTTTCCGATCGGTCAGCCGTAACGTTTTTACAATATGGTAAATGGGCTGCCGCTACGATCGATAAACATTTTCAAATTATTACGACAAAATAGAAAAATACAAAATCAATTTAGTCTCAAAAAATATTTCAAGAACGAAACGTAAAAATCAATCAAGCTTCTGATATTTTTATATTTAATATCATTTATATTCAGTAGATTAGGTAAATTAATTTTTACAATGTATAATACTATGCTCAAAAAGTAAGATGAATTTGTTTATTAAATGTAAATTCTTTCAAATCAATTTCTTCCCCTTCAAAATATTCCCTGTCCGATAAAACGCACTTTTTCTAACGCTTTTTCCATTCCTCGAAACAGATGAAATAGTCTTTTTCCAGTATAACCTTCAAAACCTTCTTTGATTCTGTTTTTATCTCGTTAATCGTGTCAAAACGGCGTCTTCGCATTCGCTTTTTGAGTTTGTTAAATAGTTAGAAGTTGCACGAAGCCAAACCAGGCAAATACGGTGGTTGTGGATCGAGTCGGGTTTTTGGTAAAAGTCGCTATGAACCAATGCAGTATGACACGGTGCAACATTTTGATGAAGGAATCAAGAGTTGTAAAAACACGTATATCTCGGAGATAATAACTCCTATTGACAAACAAACGCTTGGCAAATGTTATACAGTTCCGCTAACCTAGGAAAAATAATTTACAATTTACTTGCCTTTCTAATGCTCGGTAGTTTTAAATATTTCGCCTTACTTTTTGATTACAGTAGTATATATTTATTATAAATATATATATATATATATATATATATATATATATATATATATATATTTGCAATGGCCAATTTATCATTTTTACGAATGAAATATGATACTCATTCCGTGCTTATGATTTGAAAAAGAGAACATTCAGAAGCATATGCCCTTAGTTAATATAATATTCGAAATAAGCACGTTGCGGCGTGAGATAAAAGTGTCGACAGTTTGATGTATTGCCGTAAATAAACGCTAGTACGTGGTAAGCGACGAGTTCATACATTTTGTATGGATTAATACGTGATATATAACGTGTAGCCTGAATCTGAAAGTCATCATTACGTGGCCGTTTCGAGTGCCGAAAAATTATATTTGACTACCCCTGCACTTGTATGGAGCGCGTCGACTGTTCGCCAACGAACCCCATAATTTTTAACCGATACTCGTCGTGTTATAACACGTATTTAATAGCGTAATAAATTTTATATTCTGTTTATATCATAATTTCAATCAATATATCGAAGAAAAGACAATATGTTTTAATTATGGAACTATAGTAATTGCAGATTGAATATTTATGCTCTAAATCTATGCGAATATAAAATTAACATCAATTTTTATTTGTGGATTAAAATTTTTCAAAAATATTCGTTAGTAAAAACTATCTAACTATAATCTACGAGCAGCGCTCGGGTTGGTGCGGTTTGACACTCGTAGCGCGCACGAGTAGTGTTTATCTTAAAGCATTAAAGTAGTTTAATATCAATCTTGAAAGTCGATCTTTATGTTTTATTTATAAAACAATTTTCAAAATTGATATTTAACTACTTAATGCTTTAAGATGAACAATGCTCGTGTGCGCTACGAGTGTTAAATCGCACCAACCCGAGCGCTGCTCGTAGATTTCAACTAGTACTTTGTATGATACATGAACGATCTATGCTTGAGGATATCGTTTTCTTTTTTGTTTACTATTATAAAACATTAAAAAAAATAACTTATTAGTTTTTTAAATTGTTAAATTAAGTTTTTTTATAATTTTTTGTTTTGTTTTTCACCGTTTTTATTTATAGAAAATGTGTACATTAGAAATATAAATGATGTTTTTAGTTACGTTTTTGCAAAAAACATCCTATAATTAAGTGAAATCCATAAAGTTTAAATTTATTTTTTTTAATATGACTAAATATAATTAACATTAATTAAAATTAAATGGTAGAACAAAGCTTTATGTTTCAACATATTAAAAAAATTTTTTGAAAAATTTCATCTTTAAATCCGTCAATTTACAACGATTTAATTACGAAACAATCTCCAATAGAATACACCGGGGAAAATATTGTAAAAAAAAAGCGCATCTGAAAAATTGCAGAGTCCGCATTGTTCGTAGACTAATGTTTCCATTCGAATTTCGTTTTTTTTTCTTTTAACAATGAAATTTTACAATACACCGTCGGGGCTAAAATGGAAAATACGAAAATAAAAAAAAAACGGAGAAACGAAGGCACAAGGGGAGGCTGTTCAAAAAAAAATAAATAAAAAGAAGATAAACGACAAGAATAAGTATTTGAATGAAAATTTTCATTGTAAAAAGGCATGAGTACAAAATACGATCTGGTGTTCCGATAGTGTCCTGACAACTAAATGGAGCAAAAAAATAATAATAAAAAAGCAACAAAACCCATCATATTCACGTCAGCTACACGACATCGTCGTATAGAAGCTTTTGTCGTGAGCTTTCCATTTTTGTATTATATATATATATATATATATATATATATATATATATATATATATATATATATATATATATACATGTACATACATATATACTACTTAAAATACAAGCACAAGTGTTTATGCGTGTGTTTGTATTATATATATATATATATATATATATATATATATATATATATATATATATATATATATATATTCATATAAAAAAATATAAAGCTGTCGGATTGCATCTGAAAAATATACACCGTTTTCACGTTTGTACGAACGGTGACAGCACTTTTAAAAAGTCAACGATGACAATTCCCGTTGTTTTTCCGCAAATATATAAATATATATATATATATTTCTTATTTTTAATTTTTCAAGCAATACATCTTTATTTATGAAAAAATTCTAATAACATTAATTTTTAGCTCGAATTCGATCAAAACATACACATTTATATCGAAAAGTTATCGCAACTTATTTATACGAAACGCGTGTCTATTTTTATACAACGATGTATGTAAAAGTCCCACCTACTTACCTCGATCACTATTTAATCACCGACTCGATCAGAACTCTCAAACTGTGGTATAATATTAAAAAAATATATATTACATTATAAATAACACAATGCTTAAATAGTAAATTGGCGTTCTTAAATTACATTAACGAGGAAAAGAGTAGTAATACGACTGACGCCTGCTATCGATTAAAGGAGGGGAAGCGTAGTAATACGCTTTATGTCATCTGATAATAAATTTTGGTAACGTAGTAATACGATTGAATTTTACACAGAATTATGATGTAATCTGTTGAATAAATATTTGGTCTATATAAAAAAAAATATTAGATTATATTTTTTGTTCTTAATTTATACAATTTTTAATATGAACACAATGGTTTGCGAAATGTTTGCAAAATTATCCCCTTTTATATATATGAAGTATTTTCTGTAAATTCTAAGCATTTATAGTTTTATTTTTAATTACATATTTTTATTTATATGTTCTATACAAAATAAAAATCTTAATCCTTAATTTAAAATTGCGATGAACATGCAATTTGAATAAAATATAATTGCAAATTTTCATTTGAAATACACTGAATTATTTTACATAACGATAATCTTTTAACATTTCGCTCGAAAATATATAATAAATATTTATCTTAAGAAACGTTTACATAAATTATACAAACAAAATAAAATTTCAATGTAATAAATACTTGTAGAATTGAAATTAATTTAATATACAATATCGATATAAGGATTACTTAGTATTATGTAAATTAATATTACATAATACTAAATTATTTGAATCTTTTAATTAAAAACGAGAGGAAAAAAAATGTAATTTATCAACTCGTTCGATTCAAATAATTAAACTTTTATATTCGAAATGAGCGAGAAAATCGCGCATAACAATATTTTAATCAGCCGAAAGAGCCATTATTCACATTTTTAAGACAAAGCAATATTGCGGCCGTAATTTTATATGGAACCTCTTTGAGCCGCGAATGAATTCTGTGACCCAAATGTTTCTACATTCATATAAAATGAGAAAGGTTTTCGGCCTCAGAACGAAAGTGAAAAAGCCTACGCATCACAACGTTAAAGGGAAAGAGCGTTAAAATAATTCTACCTTACGAGGGTCCGAAATAGGGATGCAGAGGATATCTTTTGCAACATTTTTCTTCGATTCGATTTTGATTTAAATTTGACTTTTAATTTAATTGACAATATATTTATATACTAATGTGATCAAAAAGTAAGGAAAAATTGTCATTTAAAACTCCCGGCATTAGGAAGGCAGGTAAATTTTATTTTTTTTCCTAGATTGGTAGGACTGTCTATAACATTTAACAAGCGTCTGATTGTCAAAAGATTTAATTATCTCCGAGTTACACATGTTTTTACAACTCTTGGTTCCTTCATCATGACAATGCACCATATCATACTGCAATGAATTTTCGCGACTTTTTTTTCAAAAACTCGACTCATATCGTTCCGCAACCACCGTATTCGCCTGATTTGGCTCCGTGCGACTTTTGGCTATTCAGCAAACTCAAAAGGCCAATGTGGAGACACCGTTTTGACACGATCGATAAGATAAAAACCGAATCAAAGAAGGTCTCGAAGGCTATACCGGAAAAAGACTATTCTGACTATTTCAAATACTAAAAAGAGCGTTGGCAAAAGTGCGTTTTATTGGACAGGGAATACTTTGAAGGGGATAAAATTGATTTGGAAAAATAAATAAAGAATATACATATTATAAACAAATTCATCTTACTTTTTGATCAGTGTTATATCTATATTAAAAATAATTTTCAGTGTCTGATCACATTGTAATGAATGCAGTAACGATTTCAAAAGACTATTCTTCATAAGCACAGATTATGCTCCTACTTCTTTTTCAATATTTTTTTCAATTTCCATCCATCGCTTTATCTTCTTTTGTTAAAAACATATCTTTTTTATTCATTTTAAGAGGTTTAACTATTATTCTTTAAAAGATTAAATTCTTTTTTTTTAATATTTATCAATAATACGAAATGTAAAAAGAGCATTAGAACATCGAGAGCGGCAAACAAGAGTGGTAAGAAGGACAAATATGGCTTCTCACGCAAAAAAAGAAACGGATAGTCTCGATTCGATGTTTCAACCCTGAAGAGATGAAAGTGGAAGGCACGCATTCGAAGGGCCATCGTCTGGCGAACAATGAAATGTTGAAAACGACAAAGCCCTTTTAGTCGGACCGCTTTGTCGCATAATGACGCGATCTCTCTTTACGTTCTTCGAAACCTGAAATGATTTTGACCGAATTTACGAACGAAGACCAGTCTCATGACATGCTCTCATACCACTTTTTTTTTATACAAGCCAAATAGTCTCCAATAGCACAATAGTGTTACGTATGAATGAATGTATACGGTTTTTGTTCGGGATCGACCGTCGCCATTTACGGATTCCGTACAAAGCCTCGTTCAATCCGATAATGAGCTTTGTTCTTGATGACCACTCTCTCAAAATCAATAGGTGATTTACGAAGACGAATAGCCAAAGGTAATCTAGCTTCTGACCAAACATAAACGTATAACGGATACAGCCTGCCGCATATTACGGCTCCCAATTTGACTAATGGTCCAAAACTTATACCCGTTGTGCCTGTCAAGCCTATTTTGCCACGTGAATTATACTACATTCCTATAATTAAACCGTTTATCCGCATACAATTTTATATTAATTACCTTTTCCATATCAAATTCATAATATGTGACACGACAAAATATGACTTTTGATATTTTCATCTATGGAAAACAAATACAAAATATATTATTATACCATATACTTGAACGTCAAGGTTATTTATATCTGAAAATTTCATGAATTAAATTTATTAATCATTAAAGCTGCCGTTCTAGTTAAATATTTATTTAATATAGATTTAAGATTGAATTGAAACATGTAACACGTTTACAACATACTAAAACACGATGAAAGAATGACAAATCCCCGAAGACGAAAGTTGACTCGATAAAAATAAAGTTTCTCGAGGGAATGTGACGGTTTTATTATATACAAGTGGACCCGTGTTCGGATTCGCACGCGGGCATACGATTAATTGGCATAAAAATCCGTATCGATTCTCGCATCCGACAGACTTTTAAAAATGTATATTAAATAATCGAAGGTAATTAATTTCATTTAGTATATTTTTTAAAATTATGTTACTTTTGTAACATTTTGAGACTCGTTATAAAAACACCCCGTTCAATTTCCTCTAACGGGAGACATTCTTAAATATAAATTATTACGGTTAACGCGTAGTGAAATTCCACGTTTAAAATAATTGTAAAGTTTTGAAAATAAAAAAAAAATAAAAAAAATGATGGTCGTGATTTATTATTCTTATAAATGGTCACCGGTAATGTTTAAAGCGCAAAAGCCTACGCGTAAAAATTTTTACGCTCACTTAAGTAAAATATTTGCAATAAATCACGCAAAATAAAATTATGCACATATATTATATATAAATTATATAAGCAAAGAAAGAATGTGTGCGGTAGATAGGGGGGGGGGAGAAAAAAAAGAAACATATGCCGACAAATGTCTACACCATTTGTCTTCGTTAAAATATAATAAATAAAAGCGAAACATAATATAAATCGAACACAATATGAGGTACGGAGAGGGGGGAGGGGTGAAATGAAAAGCGAAAATAATGGTTTTTCCTACTTTTTTTTTACAATTTTCAATTCGCGCCGGCTGCATTTTCTTTAATTATGCGATCGAATCTTATTTAAAGTAATTCATTTTTTACTATATTTTAAAATATATTTAATCATTATAAAATAAGAACCAAAATTCCTTTTTTTCTTTCATGTCTATTCATTTTTGTTAATACAGTATGTACCAGCGTTTCTCAAAGTGTGGATCGCGACCCGTCACCGAATCGCAGAAAAATTCAGCTGGGTCTTGGCAAAAATTGTAAAAACAAAAATCTATAACATTTTTACTTCAAAATTAACATTTTTCAAAACTTTTACAGGTATTACAGGCTGTAACCTTTTACCGCCGTTTTTATTCATATAATTATTTTGCAATTTTTATGCATGAAATAAACAAACAAATAACTTGAATTTTGATTTTCATCAAAAAATAAAATTCGTTTTATAAATAAATATTTTTTTTATAAGATGGGTAGCGAAAAAATTTAAAATCTCAAAAAAGTTTGAGCATCGCTAGTATATACTTTTGATTTAAGATCTATAATTTTATTAACAAATTAAAATTTTATTTATAATCCATCTCTTTTATATTATACTGCCTGAAAATTTACATCAGATTTAAGAAAGTTTATCTAAACTAAAAATTTATAACAAAATTCAAATATACATAATATTATGCTGAATTCTAAATATAAGTTTTCCTTTTTCTGGGAGTAAGTGTAATTTAATCGTATTTTTCTTTATATTTCAAACGTACAAACCCGCCGTGAAATATTATTATACACGCGTACATTTTTTTTCTTCAATTCTGACAGTCGCATAACTTTTTGAACACACTCTACGCAACATATGTGCACTTTGTGGAAAATTACAATTTAAAAACAACGAGAAGCAAAATATAAGCACATTAATCATACGCGAGACGTACACGAGAATCGGTTACGAATAATTCTATTTGTATAAACATATTATATATAATATACGAGACATTCGGAGGCCGAAGGATTTAAGTATTTAATTCGTATAAAAATAAGAATAGTTTGAAACCATCATTTTTATATTAATACGTTAGATTCTATATCTAGGAATCAATTGCACCCTTTTACTTCTTACTAGTTCATACAAACGTAATAATAAAAGAAGTCTTTAAGACCGGAAGGGAAAAAAATGGTAAACGTTTTCCACGCTCGTGTGACATCTTATTAAGGATGATATAGTGTTCTTTTCGTATCGGTATATTACGCGTTCCCCACTTTGATATTTTCCGGTGTCGTTATATTATTTCATTTTTCTGTTGACACGAAAATTTAGCGAGAGAAGCTTTCTAATAAAATGGCGTTCCTGTGAAAATATGAACCGGTTTTAAACGAGAATTCCAGTAAATTGAAAGCTTTCGTGGCTCATATTCTGAAATATATCAATTTCAAGATCCCATTTTCGTAATGTTTTTTTTTTAATTATCATAATAGATTTGTGATCAAAAAGTAAGGTGAAATTGTCATTTAAAACTCCCGAAAGGCTATACCGGAAAAAGATTATTCCGACTGTCTCGAGGACAGAAGAAAACGTTGGCAATAGTAAGTTTTATTGAACGGGGATTACTTTGAAGGCGATGAAATTGATTTTGAAGAATAAATATATAATTTACATCTTATAAACAAATTCACCTTATTTTTTTATCACAGTGTTATATATATATATATATATATATATATATATATATATATATATATATATATATATATATATATATTAAATTTCAATTGAAAATGTTGAATTTCAATTGAAAATGTTGAAATATAAACTTTATAGATATGTAAATACTTATTATATAATATTGTAGTCATTCATATTTTACAAAATCATTCGTGAATTTTAATTTTCACATTTAAAAATATCAAATTAAAAAAATCGTACCCATAATAAAAAATAAACTTACATTAATAAACAAATTCATAACGATTAATGCTGTTTTTTTTAGTTAGTTATAAATAAAATAATGAATGAATTTATATATATATATATATATATATATATATATATATATATAAACTTTTCGAACTCGATTTATGACACACGCGAGCGTAATAAACTCTAAGTGTTATTTGAAACTAAATTTGGGACACATATATTTATCGTTTCTTACATTCATGTAATATATGAAAATTTTACTTAACCGAGGAAAGAGAAAAAGCGGAAAAACGGCAAAAAAAAGCATAGTCAAATACTTTATATATGTTTGTTTGTGCGGTTCGTGCAAGATGCATAATGTACGTGAGTTATCCTTTAGGACAAAGAAAATGCACGTGAACCGTCGACTTTATCCATTTTGTTCACGACAATACCTCCGGGAATACTCCTTTTAAACTGAAAAATACCTTCAGGATCTAAAACGGCGAAAAACGATACCGTTAAAACAAAAAATAGTTATAGTCGTGTATGCGCTCACAACTCTCGACAAAAAGGCGGAACGAATGTGAACTTCATGCGACGTCACATGCACGTTTTAACGTTTACATTCTGTCGACTATTTCTATTTGAATTTATTCATATATTATATATTATAATCATAAATATGTTTTTATTTTATTTATTTATTTTTTTTTTTTTTTGAAAAAATTATAAATTACTTCACTTAATGCTTTTAGCCGAGCGTTGCTCGCGTGCGCCACTCGTGCTCGATTGCACTAACCCGAGCCCCGCTCGCAGGTATAAACTTATTTGTAGTCGGTAATAATATATGAACGTTCTACACTCGTTGGACGATAGAAATTATTTATTATTATTTTTATTAAAAATCTAATATTTTGTGAAAAAAATCCAAGCATTATTAAATGGATAAGAAATTCTAATGTAAATTTGACATTATCTAACCAATTAATAATTTAAAATATATTATTATTATTGAAAATGGAAATATAATTGACTCTATTTATAAAAAAAATAAAAAGGAAATATAAATCTGTATTAATTTACAAAACTATTTCGACTTATATAGGCTTTTTGAATACTACAACATTTTCGTCACAAAATATTTTTCTTATTTTGAACATTATGAAACACGATTATTATTTTTGTGAGTTCTAGCTAAATCTTTATTGAATAAATAATTTCGAAATCATAAATATTGTAAAATGTATATCTCAATTTAATGAAATAAATCTAAATATTAATTCATAATGTTTCCTACGGAATTTGTATATAAAATTGAATCGCGCATTTATGGATTACGCGGCGTATCCTTCAATATACCGACAAAGGAAATATTCCGCTTCTTGCTCTTCATATTCCAACTTAAGCCGTAACAAAGAATATTTACACTCGAGTTGTACTGGAAAAATACTCAAAATGTACTCTTTTCGAGTACCAAAAAGCTCCGGGGTTGGGTTCTTCTTGCTCGACAATACCGCAATAAGTGGGGCAAACTCTTCGGCCGTGCCCAAAAAACTTCAACTCTTGTCCCGTCTCCTATCTACATTTTCAATCTTTTCCGCGTACCACCGATGTTTTGAAACTTGTTCTTTTGCAAAAATTAAAAATAATTAATTCGGTACTTGTTTTTAAAGATGCTCGTTAAGCCTGTTACAGAGATTGCGAACTCTGTTCGGAAGCTTTGCGCTTTTTTTTTATTCCCCACTCTTCTATATCTTCTCGAATATTTGAATATATGTAAAACGTATATAAAATTTTATCTCAATTGAGAACGTCTATTACATTTTATTCTTGAATAATATTCTACGAACGAAATTCTGTTTTTTTTTTACTTTTCAATTTATAATTTTATTAGTTTAATTAGTTAATAATATTTTACATTTGTATGAGAAATTAGTCTTAAAAATGTAACTATAAACATTAGATACTTTATTTTATATTTCAAATGTACATTTTATATAAAAATAAAAAAAGATATCTAGCGTCCAATCAGTGTAGATCGTTCATATATCATTACCAACAATTTAAAATCTGCGAGCAGGTCTCGGGTAGTGCAATCGGGCACGCGTGGCGCGCACGAGCAGCGCTCGTCTTAAAGCATTCAGTGGTTAATAAATCATCATTAATACGATCTAATAAAATAATTTCAAATTTGAGAAAGTAATCGAAATGATTATTTATTTTTTCAAAAGAAAAATGACGATTGAAATAATAATGATCGTAAAGCTAATGTTTATAAAGGAAAATTTCCGAGAAATAAAGGATGTAATACGATATAAAGAACGAAACGAATCCTTATTAATAGTA